>JZKD02S1715884.1:67916-79502 GCA_000966675.3 Picea glauca | reverse complement strand
TGATGCACTTGTTTATGGTACAGGTTGATTACAGGTTGATGCATGGTTCAGACTTATTGGTACAGGTTTACAACAATATATCTCACAGTGATAGTGT
Organism: Picea glauca; assembly: GCA_000966675.3. Taxonomy (NCBI): domain Eukaryota; kingdom Viridiplantae; phylum Streptophyta; class Pinopsida; order Pinales; family Pinaceae; genus Picea; species Picea glauca. The sequence goes on along the minus strand of JZKD02S1715884.1, from coordinate 79,405 downwards.
GACAGTGGTTCCATCATTATACTTCTACTTCAGGTTGGCAGGATGGGGCAAGGACGGGTGGTTGTAGCCACCTTCCAGTTGTAGCCAGAGAACATTAGGGGTTGTAGCCTCCTTCTGGTTGTAGCCAGAGATTTGGGGAGTTAGATATTCCCTCAGGTTGTAGCCTGAGAAACTAGGGGGTTGGAGCCTCCTTCCAGTTGCAGTTGGAAAACAAAGGAAGTTGGTTCTTCCAATGAATGTAATTCTTCAAGACATATAAGAAAAATCATTCCATGGTTTTTTCCCGATTTTGGTTTCCACGTAAAACACTGGTGTACTGTGTATGTGTATGATTGTTCATTTGTTCATTGCTTATTTACTCTACAGTTATTGGATAATAATGCTTCATTGATATAGCACTTGGATTATATGGTTAAAAGGGATTAAATTGCTCTATTATTGATTCACCCCCCCTCTCAGTAATCTAACAGGCCTCCACTATCATCACTATGGGACCTTTGATCCCCCCACTAACTCTCTAGATACCTAAAATTCCATCCCCCTTGTGAAAGCGTTGTCCTCAATTCTTGTTATGTGGGTGTACAACTATATACCAAGGTCCCATGGATAAGTGTGGACCATAGTGATGAAGTAGACTAGAGAACTAGGGTCCCATATAAAAATGAAAGCAACCATGTTGAAGTAGTTCCACCACCATTGTAAACCAAGGTCCCATTTCTGAGTGCTCATGTGATGTCCATGTTGAATGTATCGAAACCGAATACCCAACTAAAAATGGTGCTCCAAACACTGACACCTATCATGTGGATCTAAATAAGAATATACATCCATAGTGGGAATGAGTCATAGTTTAATATGGAAGGAATAATACCACTGTATAATATGCAGGACGGACACTAGTAATCATAACTGGCTCTAGATTTGTCACATTGAGTTTCTCTAAAAAAGGTGGAGTAGAGTCATCAAATAAATGCAAACTATCCATATACCAAGCATCACAATTGGTCTAAAAATCATACGAAGTATCACAATCAGCCTAAAACTCATACCAAACATATACTTATTGATTATATTCATCCTTGGTGTCTACCATAATATATCTCTCTTGTAGGAGAACCAATGATCGTTGACTATTGTGATAACTATATGTGTAGTCGTGTAGACTAACCTCGATGCCTTGCAGGTGGTCATGCATATCAGATTTGAAGGCTTATGTCCTAAAATTTCCATGATTTGAGAGTGCATATCCATTGGAAACATCACCTATAATGTAAAAAATGAAAAATAATAAAATAATATATCCAATGGAATTTATCTAGTAGCAATCTAAACACCTTGTGCAAAGTTATTAACTCTGCAATCTTGTCGTCGTCACAAAGAACCCCCAAAATGACTGATTTTAAATCAACAATATCTTCACTTCTGGAGCTTTGATTTGGGTGATTGGTTTTTTGAAATCAACTATTTTGAGAATATGAACTCATATATGTCATTTTGTTTACCAAATCCATCCTCTAGGTGCTATAGAAATCAAAATATTGTTCTTTCGTCCGCGGAAAAACCTTGAAATTTTTCATATTTAAAACATCAGTAACTTTACATCTCGGACTCCGTTTCGGACGAATTTTTTTTTTTTTAATTGAGTTTTTTTTTAGAGGAACTCATATATACAACACATTTATGCAATTTTTTCACATAAATACACATAAATCATTTGTAATTTCATGACCCTCTTTGGTTTCTCCGAAAAAAAAAAAAATAGAAAAAAAAAATTCCCACAATTCTTGCCATGAAAGTGCTCTGATACCAATTGTTAAGTAAAAAAGACCTGAATATATAAATATCACAATAGATCCAAATATATTTGAATACAATCACCACACAAGATATATGAAACAATATAAAAAACCACCACTTTATTATATCAAAACTGTTGAGGTAGGGAAACACCATACAATGGATCCTATTATGGAAGGGATCCTCTCTTGTTCACTTGCCTCTTCGAGGGGGAAACCTCCTAATGAAATTAATCTCCAAATAAAATATTTCTCTTCTGATCCAGATGGATTTCAGTGGCCTCCCACCTATTCCAACTGGGTCATTTTTGCATTTTTCCAGTTTGACAGCTTTTTTCCTAGTTTTCGGGTCCTTGACTTTCGAGGCCATTTTGAGGCCCTAAACAAAGTTTTTAGGGATCTACATAGTTATATTGTAGACAAAGTTAGAGACTAATCAAAAAAAAAATATTCCTTAGATATACCTTTCCAACAAGCTATCGTCCGCCTAAAATGAAGATCGTATGCAAAAGTTACGACCTTGGGAAGTTGTTGTACTAACTTACCCAAACGGGGCCCACATGACTTTTGGTGCTTAATCTCCTAGGGTAAGGTTTTTGGATGTCTAGGATTTTTGAAATTATTTTTTATTGTAAAAAATCCTTCAAAGCCTCATTTCAATCATCTTCTTGCGAATGATCTCATCCATCACATATCTTCTCAGAGATAAGCTTCCACCATTCTAGCAAGCTTGTTTTCCACTGCATTTTACAATTTTAGCTTATTTTGTTATTTAATAGAAACACATTTTACTGTATATCTATTATTATTTGTTAAGCATATTTTGATAATAATTTGTATTCATTTCATTATTCTCATAAAATCTGGACCAGTGGTATCAAAGTGTTTTTTTCCTTGTCATTCTTAATGCATGTCCCCAACGAGGTCACAATACAAAGAATTGTGTCTCGAGCTTGTTTTTGTTGAGGAAAAGAACCCTCGCACTCCCAAGCGAACTCTCATGGCGGGAGAAAATAAATATGATGAGACATGATATCCCTTCAAAGTGTTTCTATAGGAATACCTCATGCAACAGGGGAACGAGATGATGGATATTTTTGCGCAAATCCTTCGGCGGCTATGAACAAGTGACACGTCTTCCTCAAACGGAGGCGACACCCAGTTCAAGGTACAAATCAACTTTGATATTCCTATATTTGAAGGTCATATAGAAGAAGATGTTGTAGACAAATGGTTGAATTTGCTAAAATGATATTTCTCTTTCCATAACTTCTTGAATAGAGAAAAGATTACTTTTTCACTCCTCAAAGTCGTTCCCCATGTCAAAGATTGGTGGGAAACTTTCTGTGAGAAAAAAGAAAGAAAGGAACCCTCATTATTTACAGTCTTGATCACCTAGGAGACCTTCATGGATGCTATTAAGGAACAATACTACCCTATTGGAAGTTATGAAGAACTATACACAAAATGGACCACACTGTGGTAGAAAAGAGACTAAGGAGTGCCCGAGTTCACAAATATATTCCATACCTTGCACACCAAGTTGGGTATCAAATATTTTAAGCGACATCTGGAGCTCAAGTATCGTGGTGGTCTGCATAGATACATCTAGGCCTAAATGGATTTTACGGATATATCATCCTTAGGTGCAACCTACCAATATGTTGTCAAAATCAAGAAGAAGCTCAAAAAAAAGACAGGAAAATTTGGGCATGGTAACTCCTCACAGGAAAATCTAGGAAAGGGTGACCCCAACCTACATAGCAAAGGACAAAGAAAAGACATAATGCCTCATGACAACTATTCTAGGCCACAAGCAAAGAAGGACACTAGAAATACAAAGAAAGATACCAGGAGGTGGTGCGACTTCCATAAGAGCCCCTGGCATAACACTATTGATTTCCACTCAAAGCACTCATTGATGGATGAGGTGAAAGCCTATAAATCAAATGTGGGTTCTGACTCCAAGTCAGAACGAGAAAGTGGGAGAAAAATAATTGATGCAGAACCCAGTGCTATTGTTTCTACCACCAAGATCCAACCAGGTGAACCAGACGAGCTGGAGGAAGGAGAGCACCTTTTTCATTGACATATGTGGGTGAAGGGTTCCCTGTTGCACTTCATAATTAATAGTGGTAGCCACAAGAAACTCATCTCAACAAATGTTGTCAAGAGACTTGCCCTACCGACAGCGTCGCACTTATAGCCCTACACCATCGGATGGATCTTCCAAGGAAGTGACATCCACGTCAGCCAACAATGCCACCTATCATACGACAACAATCCCTTCAAATATGAGGTATTGTGTGATGTTTCCCCTCTCGAAGTTTTTAATGTTATTTTGGGCCAACCATATTTATGGAAACACCATGATGTATATGAGTCTAAGCCTCACAGTGTTATTATTACTTTGAACAAGAAATTGTATAGGATACCCAAGGCAGTCCCACCTAGTGTTATTTTCTTGATCTCTGCCAAGAAATGCAGGAAGGTAATCTATCGGATGGGGAATTTTTACTTCTTCATGATTATCTCTCAAAATGAGTGAAAGATCGCAGCCACATCAAGGGTCTCTGTAGACGACCTCTCCACATAGAAAAATTAAGTGGATAAGGTCGTGGAAGAATAGTAATATATTTTCTCCTCACCTACCAAGATACCTGTACACTATCAGGTCAAGAACCCCATCGTTATGATCCATGAAAAACCGCTTCCCAATGGGCCATTCTACCACTTCTCTTTGTTAGAGAATGAGGATATCAAGTGGAAGATCCAAGAAGTACTCCCCAAGGGGCACATCCATCCCATCTCATCACCTTACAGGAGCCCAATCATGTCGGTATATAAGAAATATGGGACCTAGAGACTCTGCATTGATTACCAGGCTCTGAATAAAATCACAGTTAGAAATCAGTACCTGATTCCTCGAATCGAAGCCCTCTTTGATCAAATCATGAGGGCCATATACTTCAGTAAGATTGATCTGAAGTATGGCTACCACCAAGTCTTAATTGAACAAAAAGATGTATGAAATACCACCTTCACGTCAAAGGAAGGTCTTTTTGAATGGTTGATCATGCCCTTTGGTTTGAAAAATGCTCCAGACACTTTCATGAGGATGATGGACGATATCCTATGACCATTCACCAATAATTTTGTAGTGGTGTATCCGGATGACATTCTCATTTACAACAAGACTTGGGCAGAGAACTTGCATCATAGTCAACAAGTTCTGCACACACTACAATAGTACAAGCTATACCCCAACTTGGAAAAATACTCCTTCGACATGGAAAAAGTACATTACCTGGGCTACATCATTGATCAACATGGCATACATGTGGATCCAACCAAGATCCAAGTCATTCGTGACTAGCCAACCCCAACCACACTCACTAAGCTTCATATCTTCTTGGGCCTTGCCAATTTATACCGAGGTTCATGTTAGGATTCTCCCATATTGCATGGGCCCTTAGCCAAGTAACCAGGGGTGGTGGTGAGGAGAAATTTGTGTGGGGTCCGTCTGAACAACAAGCGTTCGATGATTTGAAGCAACGCTTGTTTGCATCCCTAGTACTTTCACTATTGGACCTACAACAACCCTTTGAGATTGAGACAGATGCTTCAGACTATGTTTTGGGTTTCATTCTCACTCAACGTAGCCACCCAGTGGCCTATCATAGTGATACGCTCTCAGATGTTGTTCGTAAGTACCTTAATTAAGATAAAGAAATGTGCCCCATTGTGCAATCCTACCATGAGTGGAGACATTACATTCTTGGGAAGGAGAAATTTATCCACATTGATCATAAGCCACTTTATTTCATGTAGAAACAAGGAAAGTTGTAGAATGACCGTCATCAGAAGTGGTCCACATACTTGCAAAAATTACACCTCAACATCAAGTCTAAAACAAGAAGAACCAATCATGTCGCTTATTTCCTTATAAGACCGCTAGTTGTGGCAGTCACCATAGTTCTATACTCTTGCACCCATGAGACCTCTAGATGGCCCCAACTCTATGAGACAAGCTCGGACTTTGCCACCACCTACCAAATGTTGGGTGCAAATGCCATTGTCGCTAATTTCCATCTTTGGGATGGGTTGCTATTCTATTTAGGCCATATATCCATTCTATCAAGCGAGCGAGCGAAGTTGATCTGTAAATCCCACTACAGTTTGGTGGCAAGACACTTTGATATGGAAAAGATAGTGCAAATGTTGCAGAAAATTTTCTTTTGTCCGAAACTTCGACAGGAAGTCAAAAAGTATATCAGGTCCTTCATTGCCTGTGCTATTTCCAAATCTACCACTAAGAAATAGGGCCCGTACACCCTTTTTCGTACTCCTGACAACCCATGGGAATCTATCTCAATGGACTACATGTTCGGCCTCCTCTCCATCAAGCGGGGAAATGACTCTACTTTTGTGGTTGTTGATCACTTTTCTAAGATGGAGATTATGGATGCCTGTAAGAAGAGCATCACAACAGAGGCAACTGCCAAGCTCTTCTTCGAACAAGTCTGGGTACATTTTGGAATCCTGCAAACCATTTTCTTATATTGAGACAGTCAATTTCTCAACACATTTTGGTCAAGCCTCTAGTTACTGATGGACACCAAGATCACAAAATCCATGACCTTCCACCTCCATACAGATGACCAAAACGAGGTTGTAAATCGAATGATCATGCATCTCCTGTGCATGTATAATTCCAAGAACCCTCACACATGGGATGAGATTCTTCCCTATGTCCAACATAGCTACAATCTAGCCTTGCATAGCTCAACTGACCACAGCCCCTTTCAGGTGGGGTTGGGATTCCAACCATTGGGTCCCTTAGATGTTGCACTACCCCTTGCAGTCACCTCAACCGACTCATCTCCTGCTCCAACTGAATCTGAAAAATCCACTCGATTCATTGATTGGATCCAACACATCTGCCAACAGGTTCAAGATATCCTACAAAATTCCAATGACAAGTACAAGAAGTACCATGATCAACATCAGGTATCACATAAGTTTCAGGTGGGCAACAAAGTTTGGTTGCACTTACAAAAAGAACCCCTTAAAAGACCCCATCAAAAACTTATCCCACTCTGTTATGGATTATACACCGTCACCAAGGTTGTGCATGATAATTATTTTGAGCTCAACATTCCTCCTTTCCTTGGCCTGCACCGAATGTTCAACATGGATCTCCCTCGACCTTATTTCCCACCATTATTGGACATCTTAGAGGTAGAAGAACAATTGACACCAATATAGCTCAACCCTAAATGCATACCACATGCATCCAGTGATCATATTGTGTACAAATAGGTGAAGGGAGCTCACTAGAAAAAGATCCAACTTTATCGATTTGTCAAGGCAAGGCATCTCTTGCACCAAGGTAAGTGGCTCACCCGGGGCATAATTCAGCATAAATTTCTGCATCTGATGGAAGAAATCAATTCAATGTATACCCTTTCTTCCTAAGTGAGTAGGATTGATCCATATGTATGTCGGTCACCTCCCACCTATTCCAACTGGCCCATTTTAGTAGTTTTCTAGTTTGATAGTTTTTTTCCTAGTTTTTGGGTCCCTAACTTTCGGGGTTGTTTTGAGGCCCTAAGAAACATTTTTAGGGCTCTCCACAGTCAAATTGTAGTTGGAGTTAGAGTATGATGGAAAAATGTGTAGTCCTCGAATAGACCTTTCCAATGGGCTATCATGTTCCTAAAATGAAGATCGTATTCAAAAGTTACGAACCTGGGAAGTTGATGTACTAACTTACCCGAACGGGGCCCACATGACTTTTGGCGCTTCATCTCCTAGGGTTAGGTTTTTGGATGTTTAGGGTTTTTGACATTCCTATTTATTGTAAAAATTCCTTCAGAGCCTCATTATAATCATTTTCTTGCAAATGAGCGTAGTTCTCACATCTCTTCTCAGTGATAAGTCATTACCATTCTAGCAAGCTTGTTTTATGTTGCATTTTATAGCTTCATCTTATTTCCTTATTGAATAGAAATGAGTTTTACTATATATTTTTTATTCTTTGTTAAGAATGTTTTGATAATAATTTGTATTCATTTCGTTCTCCTAATAAATTCTAGATCATCTTCATATCCCATTACATTGCTTGAACCCCTTTATATAGTGTTATCATCACCTAAAAACATTCTAGAGGAGAAATCTTCTAAAATCATAATCTTTTAAGAATTCCTCTTACATTTATTATATATAACTACCCATTTATTATATCTAACTACCATAGTGGGCCTTATTTAATAATATAGTGGATCTAATCCACCTTACATTGAGTGTCCTCCATTATTATCACTTTGGGCCTTCGGACCCCCCCCACTACCTCTCTAGATACCTAACATTATTGTTAAGTACCAAATTTTGAATACAAAATCACCACAATAGATATATAAGAACAATATGAAAAATCTCATTTATTATTATCAAACCCTTAGGGTAGGGCAACACCATACAATGAATCTTATTATAAAAGGGATCCTCTCTTGTTCGCTTGCATATTCGAAGGAGAAACCTCCTAATGAGCTTCAGCTCCAAATACAATATTTATCTTCATATCCCATTACATTGCTTGAACCCCTTTATATAGTGTTACCATCACCTAATAACATTATCGAGGAGAAATCTTCTAGAAGCATAACCTTCTAAGAAGTCCTCTTACATATATTATATCTAACTACCCATTTATTATATCTAATTATCATAGTGGGCCTTATTTAATAATATAATGGATCTAGTCCACCTTACATTGAGTGGCCTCCACTATTATCACTGTGGGCCCTCCAACCCCCCCCTTAGTACCTCTCTAGATACCTCACATATACAAGTTTATCGACAATGAGATAACAAAGTCAATGGAATTTTGAGTGTAGATTTATCTCGACATTCTCATACCTTATGTCAGTGTAACCGTCAAGAGTTGACTAGTATTAAATATGTAAATACTATATATAGTATTTTGGATACGACTATCTATGTTTTTTTGTCAACAATTTTTTTTCTGACACAAGAAGCCTCTTTTTGAAAGGAAGAATGGAGGTGCACTATACAGTGGTGATCCAATTTTTAGACATACAACATTTATATTCTATCTTAATGAATATAAATATTTAAAANTAATATTATTATTTTATTTGTGAGATACATAAAATGTATACTATTATTAATGGAAATGGTTTAATTATATTTGTAATAAATTTTCTAATATCAATTACCTTTTATAGTTGACATAATAAAATGTATACTATTATTAATGGAAATGGTTTAATTATATTTGTAATAAATTTTCTAATATCAATTACCTTTTATAGTTGACATAATAGTGCATTTTGTATATGTTACATTATTTGAATTTCAAGAAAACAATTATTAGAATAATGAACTTGCACAAACAAATTTGAACTTAAATTGAAAACCCCATAGTTGAGAGGTGTGAGGGGACTCATTTTAGACTTCGGAGGAAATCAATACATTATGTATGCATGGGGAACCGAGACTTCCATTAATAACAAAGTTAAATCTATGACTAGTGTGAGGGGATTCATTTTAGACTTAGACGAAATCAAGACATTATATATCAATGGGAATCGATACTGCCACGAATAATGAAGTGGAATCTTTAGCTCTTCATGAAGGAATTTTTATTCTTAAATCTCAAGGAGTGAGGGAGATCTCTATGGTGGGTGACTCATTGATGAAGTGGAATATCTATCTCTTCTCGAAGGCCTTTTACTTCCTTAAAAATAAAAAACAGTGGGAGACCTCTATGGTGGATGACTCAATGATTCTTGTTTAATTAGTCTATGAAAAATCTCCTCCTAAGCATTCACTCCTAGCTCGATTGATTAAAGTAATAAAAAAATAAGTGTGGGTTTCGGAAAAAAAAGAGGTCTTCCATTTTGTTTGACGTCAAAATTCACTAGTAGAATAAATAGAAAATAAATTTGGGAATCATAATAGGTTTCAAAAAAATTCTAATAAATGGGGGGAGGGAATCCCTATGGCTAGGCCTCTTATTTTGAATTTACCCATATTTATGTCCCGGAGGCATTGCATTACTCTTCTCCTACTCCCACTTGTGGAAGGTGTTATGAACAACACGATGATCTAGTTCGGATTTTAGTGTCGGTTAATTGCCTAAGATAAACATATGATTTAGCTCATTTCAAGTTGTTAGTATTTAGTTTCATATTGTTCTCATTAGGCACTTAACTCTTAGCAACTGAAAACCTCAAAAGTAGCTCCCCTCCAAGAACTTTGAGTCTATGCCTTCGTCCTTTTTTTTCTCTTTGGTGTTGGCCTAATACCATGATATCTTGGAGAAATACAACACCTTGACACTATAATAAGGGGTGTCACATTCTTTGTGGAATTTAAGAAAGATTTTAAGATGTGCATGAAAGATGTGGGTGAATCTCATTGAAATATCATTAGCACCAAGATAATGTGGGATTAATGGGAAGAAGAATTTGAAAAACAAATCTCACTAAATTATCATAGTAAAAGATAATTGTGTTATGGACACAACCAAACATGTAATGAATTTGAGAGACTACTATAAGGAGGTCAATGAATCTATGGAAACCTAGTGTAATAAAATTTTGGAGGTATTTATTTAACTTGAATTAGTAAAACATATCATGGAGAATATTGCATCTCATCTAGGTATTCCATATGAATCCCCGTGTCATTTAGACTTTTCTCTCTTAATAGATTCCTCAAGCTATAGATCTCAAGAAGAAGAATTGCACGACTCCAAAGGAACAAAATGCAAAGAAACATCAATTAAAAGAATCTTGAAAAAAAAACAAACATCTAGTATTTCTTTTTCATAAATATGTTTGTAGTTAATTTTCTAAAAAAAAAAATATGTAAGAGACAATGTCTATCAAAATAAAATAGGGTTTTTAAAACCTCAATTATTAGTTTTTAATCCACAACAATTTTTGTTTTTTAATATAATCAATAGCTTATTTTTTTTTTAATATAATCAATAAATAGTTTATTTGTTTTTTAATATAATCAATAACATAGAGAAAAATTGATCTTCATTGTAAAGGGAACTAAATGAAAAATATACAAGTAATGTGACAAAATAGAGTAAATACAACAAAATCAAACAAAGAAAATAATATAGAAAGGAATGATTTTTTCATTAAATGGAAGAATATTTATAACTGCATCATGAATGGAAGGATACCCTTTAAATGAAATGTCCACATATATAGTAAGTAATTACAGGGTGAATACAATGGTTGAATTCCATGAGTAAAAATAACAAGAAGATGGTTTTTCTCCACTTATTATTATTAATATTCATTATTATTGATTTGGTGGTAGAGATGGACTACCACCTGTACTTGGTTATAAATTATTATTTATCATTATCTTTACCTCAACTAGTATAATTGTGATCCATTTTAACATTTTAACTCAACCAACAAACATTTAATTTATAATTGTGAATAAAATATGATTAAATTTTTGTTTTTATTTGTAAATTGTGAATAAAATATGATTAAATTTTTGTTTTTATTTGTAAGTTGTAGGATGAATTACAAATTTTATTTATATATTTATTTATGTATTTTATAGTGAATTTTTTTGTTTTGTTTTAAGTGTTAAACATTTTAAATAATATTATATATACAATTTCAATGATTTTGA
>JZKD02S1715884.1:57010-67746 GCA_000966675.3 Picea glauca | reverse complement strand
TATATATATATATATATATATATATATATATATATATCATGAACAATCACCACTGTCATCAATCACCATCATCCTTACCATTTCAATCACAAAGTTTCAGTCACAAGATCTTTAGATATCGCTCCCTTGAGTCTTGAACAAGTTCATATCGCTCCCTTAAGTCTTGAATCACCATCATCCTTACAATTTCAATCACAAAGTTTTATATATCGCTCCCTTGACTCTTGAACAAGTTCACATCGCTCCCTTATGTCTTGAACAAGTTCTTATACAGAGATGCAAATTTAAAAATCAAATTCAAGAATTTCACTCTCTAACCAATTGCAGAATNTCTTGAACAAGTTCTTATACAGAGATGCAAATTTAAAAATCAAATTCAAGAATTTCACTCTCTTGCCAATTGCAGAATTCCTGAACTACAAAAAAACCCAACAGAACATTCTAAGGCTACTTTGGATAGCCAATCTTCCATTTGGTTTAGCTCTCGGTATATGTGAGTGAACAATGTTCACTCAAAATTCTTAATTAAATTATAATTTTAAAATGTTATTATTATTAAAAGTTTGATAAAATCAATTTTATTATAAAAATATATATGATTTTTAATAATAATAATAATTTAATTTGAAAGTCTAAAAAAGTATACACTTTTTATTCATTTTGAATTTCAATTTGTAATCTCTTAAAAAAACACATGTTTTTAATCATTAAAAAAATTAAAATTTATAATTTAAAATTTATTAAATTTATCATAAATTATTATTTTCATATAAATCCACCCAAAATTTTATACAAGATTATGAACTTAAAAAAAAAATTGAAAACTTGATATCATATCAATTTGATGTTTAATTAAATTATAATTTTAAATTATTATTATTATTAAAAGATTAATAAAATCAATTCCATTATATAAATATATATGATTTCTATTAATTAAAAATATAAAAAAAAAACATTTATAATTTAAAATTTATCATAGAATGTTATTTTCCTTTTCTAACTTATACACGTGGTGATGTTGTAAACCTTAAACTCTATTATGGATGTACCAAAACACATTTTGGTATAACCAATGTGTTTATTATTAATTTTAGAAGTAAGGTTGCCAATTATCATATTTTGTTTCATGGGAAGGGCCACTTCATTTTATTACTTTTCTTTCTTTACTGAAATGAAAAATTTTCAGAAGTTAAATTTTATCTATAAGTTAATATTTTGTGTTTTTTTCAGTTTCTTTGGAAGGCCCACTTCATTTTATTACTTCCTTTTCTAATGGAAAATTTCAAAAGTTAAATTTGATGGATAAATTAATATTTTGTGTTTCTTTAAAAAAAAATTAAAAAAAAAAATTCAAATTAATTTTGTTTAAATTTTATAATATTTTTTTTTTGTAGATCACTAAAAAACTTATATTACTTATGTGAATAATGTAAAAAAAAGGGGTGTTGGTGTTTTGAAAAGAGGAAACAGGAACAAATAAATACCATATTGTCTTATCCTGGACTAAAGACTATAAGGTTGGGGTACTAGTCTTCCAAAAAGGAAATCAGACTAGGCCCATCCAATCCAAGTTTTACTATTGCTTTCAAAAGACTAACACTTATAACAAAACAAGACTAACAAAACTAACTATAGTTTCTTTCAAAAGAATAACACTTATAACAAAACAAGACTGAAAAAACCAACTACAAACTCACATCCTTCCTACTAGCTCCTAGCTTAGTTGCCTGTACTTGGAAAATATAAGAAAACTGGTAAGACTTCATAGCTAGAAAACCAAGGGATGTTCCATCGTCCTACCTGCCTGATCTTTGTTGTCCTCTTTGTAGGAGGTAGTCATAGTCTTGCGTATCTGGGTTGGTGCGCCATTGTCGTCTGCTGGTGTTATGTTCATATGATGGACAAACCTCATGAACAAGTGAAACTGGGCTGCGAGCCTCTCTAGTTTTCTCCATTGGTTTTTTTCTATGTCCACCAACATTTTGAACATGGTCTCCAACCCTCTTACCCAACGTTGAATGTCTTCCAGCAAGCACGCCATCTCCAGTTGTTCCTCCTTGCGGGCATCATCATTGTTCGCCTTCACCTTGCTAATTAACATATTAGTGATCCATGCCATCTCCAGAGATTTTTGGAAGAGTGTCTCCCTGGTGCGGATGACCCTCGTGTCTTTAATCCAATTTACTTCTTGGTCTATTTTATCCATCTCCTCGTTGCCTCGCTCCACTTTTATATCCTCCTGCCAGCTTTCCACTTCTTCTTTCCCCTTCTGCGAGACTGAGTTTTGGTACATTCTCGTCGCTTCCCTTGCAACATTCTCAATCCTCATAAGTTTCCTCGATCTTTTTTCCTTTCCCTCCCCGAGGGGTTTACCTTTCCTCACTGTGTGTTTTAATTGCACCATGACCTTATTCTTTCCTGGTATTTTATTACTGACTCTCTTCTAGGTCCCTTCACTGCCTTTCCCTTTCTCCAAGCTAATCTTGCAACTGTTACTATTGTGGAGGGAGAAACACAACAAGTTGTGGGCCTGTATCTGATTACTCTAGTTATAACGTTTTCGCTCTCAAGTACCTGTACCAACTACTAATCATTCCATGAGGTAGAGAATATGATTACAATGATGCACTGATGATGCATTTATTGCCATTATGCTCTCCTTAGCTTGCAAATCATCATAACCTTTCTTGCCATATCTGCAATCTGCCTTTGTCGATTTGTACCTTGTCCTATGGGTCGGGATCCATGCAGTGTTATCCTCCATTTCTCATGTCCTTCTCTTCTCATGATTTCCATTAATATTTCTTGGGCTATCTCCCTAGCTGGCCTCTATATCTATGGTATTGGTTTGTACATCCACCTTCCTTCATTTCTCGATCCCGTTTACTCTCATCATGAGATCTGAGGGCCAAGTGTTAGGATAACCATACTTCGCCTCGCTCCCACGTCGGGTCTGACTACCCCGTGTAAGCCCCGATGTGACTGTCGTTCCTGAAGTTTCCACATTGATATAGTTTTTTCAAGTGTTCACAATATGATATGAGTTGGCCCATCAACATTCCTATCTAGGCCTCGTCCAACAAATCGTCCCCCAAAATCGCTCCCTCGTTTTCTAATATGTCTGCCAATGTGTTTGCCAATGTTTGTATCCATATGAATTCTATCGTGAAAATGGTTTGTAAGTGTTTTAGAATTCATTGTAGAGTTTGTGCCAAACACCAGTGTCTTATCACCTTGTCAATTCTAGTTCCACACTGGAGTTTTTTTGTTGTGTTGATCGCCAAAGTCGAGTCTCCCTCAGCTATGACACTTGTTAGGCATTCTCTAATAATAATATCTAGACCCTCTTCCAAATATATGAACTAATATGCATTGTTTGTGGTGTTGCCAATGCTAGCTGCATACATGTAGATAATATTCCCCCGTTATCTCTAAAAACTCCCCCTGCTCCAAGCTTTATGGGGTTGGATTTGGATGCGCCATCGAAAGACAATTTCAATAAGATTATTTGAGGTGGGGACGAGGTCTTGACATCACTAAGAATATGTGGGGCATGAGGGGAAGGTAATTTACAACTCCATTCTTTCAATTGTAACCAGAGAAGGATTCAAAGGTCATGGGGAGACATCGTGTTTTTTTGGCACGTAAAGTTCCTTCTCTGCATTATCTCTCTTAATTGTGTTTTGATAGTGTCCATGATCTTAGAGGTCAGGTAGATTTCATTCCCAAAGAGTCTCCTATTTTTTTCTTTTGAGATTGCCCAGATGACCATTCCGAGAGTTAACCCCCAACATAGGTTAACCACTTCATTTTCACTGTAGATTGCTTTCAAATTCTTCAAAGTAGCTCTAATATCTCCCTTTACCCTATCTATTTGGACAAATCCCATTGCTACCCAATCCCATATCTTGATTGCATAGCTGCACTCATCTAGAAGTTGGTCTATGGTTTCCTCCTGGCCTTTGCAAAGATGACATCTTGAGGGTTCATGGAAGCCTCTTTTTACAAGGTTTTCCTAGGTCAATATTTTCTTATGTAGAACCAACCATTTAAATATTTTTATCTTTTTCCAATGAGGGTAACTCCAAAGTTGTTCCCAATGAAGTTCCATGTCTCGTTGGGTTTGGCCTGCTATAGAGTGTCTGGATTCTTTCATAGAAACTTATTCACCATCTGTCCTTTCCCATCTCAGTTGGTCTTCCTCCTCTAAGAACCAAATCTTCCTTTTACCCACCTCCTCCTCTATCTCTTTGACCAGTTGCGCATCCTGAGTGTTGTCTTGATTTTGTAAATTTTCCCATATTCACCATTTTGGCATCTCCTCCCTTTGTTTCCAGTACTAACAAGCTCTTACTTTAACTTGAGCCAACATTTCTTGTTTTATCTTGTCCCTGTATTGGTTTTCCATCTTGGGTTCTTGTTCCTGTGAACCTGATTAACTCCTAAGGATTGATACATGGAGCATATTTTTCTTTCCATAGGCTAGACCACGACATCGAGCTATGTTTAACCCATATGCACCATAGGTTTTATCTATAGGCTTCATTTGTTACTTGTGGGTCTTGTAGACCAAGATCCCCTTTGCTATTTTGCCAACTCATTTTCTCCCAGGCCACTAACGTCCATTTCTTTTTATCCTCTACGCCTCTCCATAAGAAATTTACTTGGATTGTTTTGAATTTCTATAAAATACCTTTTGGGGTTGGGAACACTGACATTAAATATGTTGGGATCGCTTGTAATATTTCCTTTGTTAGAATTAAATGACCAACTAAATTAAGGGTTCTGTAGGTCCATATTTTTACTCTCTCTTGCAACTTGGTGAGGATCCCTTCACAAGTAGTGTATTTACTTTCCTTGTCTATTAGGGGAACACCCAGACATCTATTGGGAAGTGTTTTCCTCTCAAACCCCATGATGTTGGAGAGATTCCTTTGGACACCAATATTGGTGTTGAAGAAGTAAATCATATATTTTGAGTGGTTTATTTTTGTCCCTGAGGCTTCTCCGAAATTAGCTAGGATCTTCTTGTAGGCTCTAGGTTCCATGACAATGGGAATCTCATGTAGCATTGTGTCATCCACAAACTGTTGATGAGTTTTTGTAAAGCACTCTTCATATAGTATGAGTCCTTTTATAGTTCCTTCTTCCATTGCATCTTTTATGGTTCTACTTAACCCTTCCATCATAATGATAAACATGAAGGGTGACAACGGATCTCCTTATCTGAGGCCCCTGGAAGGGTAAAATGGTTTTGTTGGGGCTCCATTGAACAATAGTGAGAAGCTAGTCATAGACACCAAGTTATTTACCCACTTGATCCAGTGTTTGTCAAATCCATAGTATTCCAATGATTTTTCCATATAGTTCTAGCTTAGTTTGTCATATGCTTTGGCAAAGTCAAGTTGAATTATAATACCAAAGTTTTTCCTACTTTTCATAGTATGAATTATTTCATGGGATAGAATGATGTTATTGATTATTTTCCTTCCCTCTACAAAGCCTAAATATTCCTTTGAAATCAGAATTGGGAGTAGCAGTTTCAGTCTATTAGTGATAACTTTCGATATAATCTTGTACACCACATTGCATAGGGCGATTAGTCTGAACCTATCCAAAGTCCTTGCCTCATTTTCTTTGGGTATTAAGGTGATCATAGTGGAGTTTAGGGATTTCAGGATTGAAGTCGAGCGTCTTGAGTCTTCAACTATGCCATAAATATCATATTTAACCACATCCCAACAAGATTTGAGGAAGTCTGCAGTAAAACCATCAGGTCCCGGGGCCTTTCCATTTGTCATCTCCTGAATCACTTGGTCAATTTATTCAGGAGAAATAGGTTTATTTAGATTCAAGTTATGATCCACTATAACCACTCTGGGTATATGCCTTAAGATCCTATGGATTTCTTCAGATCTGTCCAAGTTGGGTTCTCTCACTATATTCTGAAAAATGATTAACAAGAGTATTTTCAATGTCCAAGTGGTATTCTTTCTCTATCCCTTATTGGTCACATATATTCAAGATTTTATTATGATTTCTTCTCACTAAAGTCAACCGATGGAAGAATTTTGTATTTTTTTCTCCTTCCTTTAACCACCGCACTCTAGAATTCTGTCTCGACAAGATATCCTCTTGTTTACATATAGTCTCCCACTTCTGACTCAAATGATTCTCCTCTTTTTTCCTCTCCTCATTACAACTTTCTTGGATAAATTGTTCTTAGAGTCGACAAATTTTATCCTCTAGATATTTTTTAGCCTGGTCAATATTCCCAAATACTTCCTTATTCCACTGCTTGAGTTTTTCTTTTATGTATTTTATTCTTCTTTGAAGTTTAAAAAATTGTGTTCCTTGTTCTTGGATGCTCTCTTTCCAAGAGCTCTTGATGTTCTCCTTGAAATTTGGGTGCTCAATCCAGAAACTTTCGAACTAGAACAATTTATTTTTTGGGGTTACTTGGAAGTTTGCCTCCAATAGAATACTCCATTGATCCGATCTCCCCCAAAGGAAGAATGTTTCATTCCATTATTATACCTTGTATGACTATTGATTTCAATACTAAGAACTTGTCTAATCTCAAGGCTATTTGTTGGTGAAAGATTCTTTTGTTGTTCTAGGTGAAATCACCATTACTAGTTTTGATATCAACTAGCTTGGTTTTTTTTATGAAGGAAAAAAAATTCTTTGCATCGCAGTCCAGTCTTCTTATACCTCCTTTCTTTCCAGCCAAAGTGGTAATTATATTGAAATTACCTGCTAAAATCCAGTGAGGGTTCCGATTTCGATCACTTAAGTTTTCTATGTCTAAAATCATTTGTTTTTTATCTTCTGGTAGTTGAGGGCCATAAGAATTAGTTCACATAACCCTCTTTGGACTCCCTATCACTTACATGATTACAGACACATAATTCTTAGTAGCTTCTACCAAGAGCAATTCCACCTTTTGTGGGTTCCAAAGGGTGAGTATGCCTCCAAAAAAATTTTGACTATCTATATTCAATACATTATAGATATTCCAAGTTTCCTTACTTATTTATACCATTTTTTCTAAGGTACATTTGGTTTCTTGGATAAAACAAATGACTGGTTTTTCCACTTTGAGTTTATTTTTTAAAAATATTTGTTTCCAGGGGTTGTTCAGGACTCTTATATTCCAAATGATAACCTTCATTTTAAACATTTTGAGAAGCATGGGGGTATGGAAAAACTTTTTGATCTTACTCGAGTTAATCAGAAGCGCTCCTAGTTCATGCAAGTCCACACTGTTGGATTTCCTCCCCTTATTCCTCTTTTCTTTTTTTTGGAGAGTGTTGTTGTTGACTGTCTCCTTCCTTGATAATGAGGGTCCCCATTTCTCCATGCATTTATTTGATTCCTCTTTTCTTTTCTTCCTTCCTCATTATTGTTGCGCCTCTTTCATCACCTTGGTGAGAAAAACAGAGGTGATTGCAAGCTAAGTTGGGTCTACTGAGCAGGATAGCTGTAAAGAAAAGAGTTAGGGAAAGAAAATAAAAACTACAATTAAGAATTAAACTAGGAGATGAAATAAAAACTAAATTCATGAGCATAGGGACATAGAAACAAAAAGAACCAAAAGACCCATGTCACCAATGTTTGAGGCTGATCTATTAGTGAAAGAAAAAAACCAAGAAGAAAGAGGACTATGAGTCCCTTCTTCCTCCAAGGGAAGGCTCTTGGACCCTCACTAGCTAGCTCTTCTTACAACAAAAAAAATGTAAAATGGTGATGAAATAACTCTTTACAAATCCACTCAATGGGTGAGGTGGATTGTCCAATGCTATGTTGCCAATATGCTCTTGACAAGGATGGATTCCTCAAGACAATAGAGGCAACATAACATTACTTTGAATTCCCTGAGAAAATGAGGTGCATCCATGTCTTTTTATAACATTCATTTGGGTTATTGTTTAACTTTTTTGTAGTGTGAAAAGAGGCCAATTAGGGCATTCTTAGGTCTTTGACCAAACCACCAGTCAGATCCAGTCCAGATTTGAGGGTCAAATCGGCTTGGGAACTGAACCATAAGTGGGTGGGAGGTCGACCACTCTCATAAATGCGTCGTTTAGCAGGTGCATGGATTTTTGCGCTAACAGTCGTGCATCGTGCGCCTGTGCGCGATTTCTGCATTCCTGTTTTGCGCATGCGCCCAATGTCTGCATAGCGCTCTTGAATTTTTCACTACTTTGTACAGTTTTTGACCTTTTTTGAATTCTTTGTTATTAATTCAGGTCCATGGATGAATTCATCACTGTTTGACGATGTTAAGTTCTTGTAACCATGTGCGGACGAAATTTCAGTGATAACAGATGCCCACTGATGGATGAGGTTAGGAGCATATGTATGGCCGAAATCCATCAATGTTTCTTCTACTGAGAATGTTATTGTAAGAGAGAGAAATAGAGGGATCGTCCGGAGCGATCTGTTGGAGGAAAAAAAGGAACCGATAGGACCCGACCTTATAGGTGTGTAAAATATAAAACTGTGTACAAACGAGGTGAGCATGCCCCATGCTCGTGTCATGTAACTCTAAAAAAATATGACGGAAGTGTTGGTGTAGACAACTACAGTGCCCTCGGGGGATGTTGTGATAAAGGAAGAAGACAATTCTGCAAATGAACATACTTTGTATAGTAGGCAACAATCGCGGTAATAAGTAGCAACGATTATGTGGGCATTGATAGCCGAGCCAAGTTCAGAGGTCTTCGAAAAATGAGAGAAATAACTACAATAGTCGCGAAGTAAGACCCACCATAACATGAGAAAGTGTTGGCGTCGAATGTCATGGGGGTCAACGATAGCATGGAGAAATGGTGTTTCACCCTGTGTTGTCTGAGATCTCTCATTGAGTGGAGAATGAGAATCAAGATACTGTCACCCTTCTGGAAAACTATACTGATGTTGACAAAAAGGGGAGCATGACTCTCAAAAGAAAATGGCTTCGTGAAATCTACTAGGGTGAGGAAGTGGCAGATGTACATGGATGAAGTCAAGATGTGGGAAGACTCAAGACTTCCCTTGGTTGGAGTATGTGTGAGAGAAAAAGTGGTTGCAACCATTCAACTAGGTTGAGTGTCAGGGGGACGACAAGACCAGGGATAAGTTGTGCCAGAGGCGGGACAAGGTGAATAAATGCAGAGGGCAGAGGTAAGTGACCTGTGGGGTACTCTGAAGATACGAATGATGTCGGCAAGGGTAGATGAGAAGTAGTGCTCCAACCAAGAGTGACATGGGTTGTGGTTGGCCAAAAAAGAGGGAAGCAGGTCGCCAAAGGTGACGACAAAAAAGGGTAATGTAACGATTGAAAATAAAGGCGTTTGTACAATAAATAATGAATAATTGGGGAGAAATGTACAAATACAGAAACGGGTGCCCCAGTGTGATATGGGTGGCCCAAGTAGGGCATAATTTGCTCGGAAAACTGATGAAGGGTGGGGGCCCCATTGGTGCATTTCTGTATGAGGTGGGTGAAATGAAGGGAGATTTGCAGATGGGCAAACTAATTGTGGATGAAATGTAGGGTTTATGATACTGTGGAGGTGCAGTCAAAAAATAGAACCATGAAGAAATGATCTGGGAGTCTGTGTGGGAAAGCTAGAAAAATTAGGAGAAGGAGTATGTGGTTGATTCGCGACATGATGAAAGACTATTAAGACTCCCATCCCTAAAGGGTTTTGAAAAACAACATGAGTGTCAGAAGTGTCAAAAGGTGCTATGAATGGGACAACTCATGTGGGTAAGAATGCTACCGAGTAATAGTACCGAAAATGCAAATGGAGGTGAGGGTACTGCAGAGCCTGGAATGGGGATCCTAGAGGCAAATGTCAGAGGGTGTGACTGGAAATGTAAGTGCTTATACAGAGGGAAAGACTACATGCCAGTGCTGAGTATATACCATAAGGGGTTGTGTCGATGTATGGTGATCAAGTACCTGCACACATGAAAACAAAATACCCAACGTGAACAATATCTGAAGAGAATCGAAGATATGAACATGTATTTGATAAGTATGAAAATGCGCATGCTTACCTGACCAGGGTATGAAAAAATGGCACCCCGAGGGCTCAGGATGAAAAGAGGCCCAAGGATTGTTGTGATGTAGATGATGAGATGTTGATCCCGTGGCTAAAGACAGATCGAGAAACGGACACCGTGGGCTCCCGGAATAGTGAGTGGAACTTTGGAAAAAAGGCCTATATATAGCTGTAGGGCCCACATTGCCACCTCATTTGTACCTACTGCAATAGTGACTGAACGAACATTTTTCAGAGGAGATTTGGAGATTTGGAGAGGATGAGGCATCCAATTGGTGATTAGCGAGCATCAGGTTAGTTTTCTGATCATCCTGCATAGAAATATGATTTCATTTTTTGGGCAGGGGTTGTACAGAGGGCCATACAGGGGGGTTTTGTGGGTGTGGGCCCCATGTGTGCAGGCGATCCAGAAGTAGGCGTGCACACGTCCACAACTACCCACCAGATAGATGCGCATGGGGGTGCAGGTGAGGTAATTAAAGGTGCACACTATGTGTGTGCCTGTCGGCTGTACATATGCGCTCTTGTGCACGACTATAGCATGGATAGGTGCGCACTACTGCATGCATGTGTAGGTAACATGCGTGCTTGAGAGCTCACCTATGTAGGTAACAGGCGCGTCTGAGAGCGCGCCTGTGAAGCTAACCATGGATGATTTTAAGGATGAATTTTTTTTTT
>JZKD02S1715884.1:18163-40151 GCA_000966675.3 Picea glauca | reverse complement strand
AAAAAAAGAAAGAAAGAAAAAGAGGGCATAAAATAATTGAAATAAAAAGCCCCATGCTATAATAGTAACTTGGTCCATACCTTTCAAGCATGGCCAATTTATTTTTAAATTTGATGTTGATAGGGTAGTGAATGATTTGGCTAAACAGTTTAATCTTAGCCAAAGTGTCTAGGTTAGATTAATGAATAAATCTGGCCAGACTGTCTAATCCTGGTCAGATAGCCCTAGGGTAGAGTAATTTCTTAACCCAATAGTTTAATCTGGGTTAACCTTCATAGGAAACTAGGATAGAACATAGGTTAGTGTCATTGTTGCTTCGTTCCAATAAAGCCATCTTGATGTAAGTTTTGCACCATGTATCAAATGCTTAAAAGATAATTTGTTCGAAGTCCCTTGGTGGTGTTTATTCGAAAATGTGGGGGATAAACCATACAAAAAAAATTATCCTAAATTTTCCCAGTGCATGTGCTCTCCACTCCCCTTTTATGCTCCCTGCACATTTCGACGGTCCTGATCGCGGCGCCCAGATCTACAGTGCACAGAGCATTCCAGACCCCCCAGATCATTCTTCTTTTAACCGAGGGGGGGGGTCCGGAATCGGTAATAATATTTGCGCACATCTGGATGTCCCAAGGATGAGTGCTTAAATCAACGGTATAGATTAGATTCCAGACCCCCCCATCCATTCTGCCTTTAATGGAGGGGGGTGGTCTGGAATGAGCGATAAAGAGTGAGCTTGGATCTACGGCTCAGAAATGGGAGGGCAGATCAATGGCCCACAATGGATTTTGGAACCCCCCCGGATGATCTACTTTTAACCGAGGGGGGATATCCAGAATGGTTATCTTCCTCTGGTGGGCCCCTTTGCATATATGGCATAAATCTATTTGTCCCGAAGTCCCATCACCATCTGCTATCTGACAGCCCCCCATCACTTATGGATGTCATCTTCCACTGGTTCTACTTTTTCTGCTTGTTCCCGAGTTATGTCCCATCCCATAATTGTTGTCAGTCCCTTACCCCTTTTCACTCATGACCAGCCCCTTATTGCGACTTTTACCTCCAATCCCTACCCGCCACATCACCCTTTCATATTTTTTAGCCATGGTCACCTACCATATCACCCCCAAGTGGCCCATTGTCCATTTATTACTGGATAACCTATCCGTTATCCAGCTGACCTGTCCCCCGCGCCCAACCGACCCCATTTTTAAATAAAATTACCGTTTCCCATACTTTCGTCATTCACTCGTCGCACCAGAGAAACTCATCGATTGCTCCTCCATTACATCTTGTTGCCTTCATCCATAGTCATTCGACCCCACTAACTTTGTGTTTATTGTAGGTACTATTGCAGAAATGGTGCCAAATCCCAGACAAGCAGAAGGAGAGGAAAATCCTTTTCTCCAGCCTCTTGTCGACCTGGACAAGATCCCACTGGTCGACAAAGACAGATTGATCGTAGATACCCAATGAAATTTTGATTTCTCAGACCTCCAATCATGGCTCAGGGAGGTTTTCCTGGACTAGAGCGATGAAATTGGGCTCTAGGAGTCCAATTTACCCCTTTACCTTTTTCCCAGATCCACCATTTTTCCGAGTTCGCCCTTAAATTCCAAGCTCACTATATTCCTGAATAGAGGGCCATCATCTCCTCATCCGGAGACACCATGTTCTTCATCACACCTGAAGACATAGACCAGATGATGCAGATCCCCCATGCCGACTCTGTATCTCCTTTCAACCTGGAAATCCTTACAGAGTTGTATCAGAAGATGACTTTTTCCCAAAGAGCTCAAATATTCGAGTTTTTCCTTCCCACCTCCACTCAATTCCCTTCCACAAATACCCCTTACTCATCGTCCATGTTCTCCACTAAGGGTAACCAGGTTGTTTCTTCCCTTTGTGCTTTGCTAGGGTACTATTCTAACCAGTGGGTAGATGAGCCCATTCTGGGTTTTCTATCCATTTTATCCACTGATGAAAATCCCACCACCCAGTACGATTTCAGCACCTTCTTGGCAGACAATATTCACGAACAGTTCATGAATTTTGGCACGAAGGCATGTTCAGATACTTGTCTATACTAGCCTACATGTTCGCTTTCTATAAAGCAGATAAATTTAGTTTTTCCATGCAGAAAATGGACGCAGATGGAAGGCCTCATCCAGTCACAACATGGACCTCTTTACTGAATCATAACTCCACAAAATTTAGCTTCAAGGCATTCATCAATTTCTTCTACCACCCTGTGGTAAGCATGTTGAGTGGCAGGCCCGACCCTCGAATAAATGACAAAGTCCAGAGAATTCTTCATCTCTCAGACAACACAAAGACCGGGTATTGGTACCTGTATCAAAACCACACCGAGATCAGAGTATTTGGGTGCGATTTGGAACCCTACAAGTTGCCCAAGTATTTGCCAGTAAGAATCTTTGCATTAGAGTATATAAGACAGATCATGAATTCAGATTACATCCATTTTGTATCCTTGAAGAAAAAGAAACAACTTAGAATCGAGGGGCAGATTGGCTCCTTCATATGCAACAGTCGTGGCACCGGAGAAGAACAAAAACATCCTTGCGAGATCATTATGATCCTTGCAGGATCATCTCAGAAATGCGGGTGAAGAACAAAAACATCCCGTACGTTCATGAAGCTAAGCCCGAAATTGAGAAATTTTCCAATCAGACTGTGTGGGTGCCTAACACCTTGGTCGAAGTGGAACAACAGGTTCCCCTGACCACTGTGCCACCAACTACCACGCCACATGTCCCTAAGAAAAAAATGACTCGACAAGAGTTATCTCCGCCTGTCATGGAGGTATCGTCCGAAAAGATCCAATTGCACACTAAGAGGCCCAAGACAACCACAGTTCCTGACCCTACGGGGGAGAAAGAAGCCCCACCTACTACAGTGGTCAAGTCTGTCATTCCACCTTTCGGCTCAAGACTACATAAGGACATCACCCCAGCAGCGCTAAAGAAATCCTCAGACTCCCCACTGGACACTCATCTGGGAAAGACTGGGCCCAAGTTGAGCATTTTCGAGAAGTACGAGCTGATTAATAAAAAGAATCAGACCCTTACCAGCAATACTTACACTCAGTTTTGGAAGCAGACGTCGACTGTGCAGCATAGGCTGTTTTCTGCATTTGACACAGAAAAGGGCAGCATGGACATGGCCTTCCTTCAAGTGGAAGTACGAGACCCCAAGGTGATCACAGACTACAAGAGGGCCACCTTCCAATTCCAGACGAAGGACGTATACCCAACATATCAGATGGATCTGCACAAGCAAACATAGGAGATGGTATTCCATACACTGGCACATGCTTCTGCTTCTGCAGCAAAATTACAGGTGTCACTAAACAATGCTCAGACACAACTCAAGTTGGAGAAGATATCGTCCATTGCGAAAGACAAAAGAATCAAAACTTTGGAGGAGATGGTTCTCAGGATCGACTATGATCCTTCGAATGTCAAAGTTGCAGAGGAGATGATAAAGAATAAGAATGTAGACATCGCTTCCTTGAGAAAATAGCTGAAACTACCGCCCACAGAGGACTGACAGGCGAAGGAGATAGCAGAGAAAGAAGGCGAGAAGGACGAAATTCTCAAGCTACTCATGGAGCAGAATGCACAGCTAAAAGAAATGGAAGCTGAAATGGAGAGATTATTGAAAGAGAAGGAGCAGTTGAAACCAATGGAAGTCATTCCATTGAGTGCCATTCCGATTTCAGGAGCAAGCACAGCAACAATGACAACAGTCCCATCCGCAACTCCATTGACATCATAAGACGGGATAGCCGACCTTGCCAAATCCATGGAAAAGATGAAACTATAATAGACAGAGATCAACAGGCTTAGAAAGGAAGTTGAGAACCTCCAGGAACTCAAAACTTCCTTCCAAACCAGTCTCTCCAAGGAAAAGCAGGTAACTGAGTAGCTCAAGAAGGAGCTACAACAGCTCCAAAAGAAAATAGTGGCAGGGAAGACTTTGGCTGAGGCCAAAGAAAATGTATGGACAGACATCACAAAGTCCATAAATGAGATATGGTCCATGATCCAAATTATGTTCGAACAAAATGAATTGGTCTAGAGGAGAAAACAGGCTACCGAGAAGATCAGAGTAGAATTGGGGGAGATGCCAACACAGGTGAATGATATCATCAAGTTCCTCAATTCCAAGACCAGAGAAGAGCTAGAAGAGCTGACGATCGAAGACAGAACAGAGACCATCCTTGAGGTCAAAAGAGTTTTCACTAAGAGAGGATTAATGCTTCAACCGGAAGAAAAGGTTCAGATCATGGACCAGGGGGTACAAAGGTTCTTCAATAAGATTGAGGCTCTCCAAAATAAAGGTCTACTTGGTCTAAAGGTTATTAATGATAAACCGATGACACTTCCAGATTACAAGAAGATATTGGCTGAGGTGTCCAAGGATAGTTCAAAGTTTGAAATCATACAAGGGAGCATCGCCGACAAAGCATTCCTGGATTCCCTTCAGTTGGACATCAGTATCCAACACAAGATCCGATACATATTCCTCACTAAGCCTACATTCGCCAAGTATACAAAAATGGACGAAGTGTATCAAAGACTTTTCAAAGTCACTGTACCTAGTCATCTCCGATGGGAGGAACTCTATGATCTACTTAATTAGAATATGAGTTGTCCAGGTCCAATTACCTGTCCAGTTAGATGAGGTCGTGCAAAGGCTTCATCAACGGTCTACCCAGAAATTGAGCATGCAGTTTCACCAAGTCATCAAGCAGTTTTGAAATTTAGGAGATTTGTTAAATTAGTTAGGCTAAAATAGAATTAGCACGTCCTGATTCAGTTATGACAGAAACGGTTGTAATTTGAGTTATAAATACTTCACCTTTCAAATTATTGAGGGTTGTTGATTTTCACACCCCGACGCTATCAGACTGTAACATTTTTGAAGAGATCTTCCATTAATAAAGAGGAGGCATTTTTACAGGATTCTTGCGTGTATTCACTGGTGATGTTATTCTCTAAGTTGAATGTTATTCTTACTTTGTGATCATATTGTTTTCTAAGTCTAATCTTTAAGAGTAACGAATGTTGCAGGATTTATCTTGGATACCCTGTTTTTGACTTGAAAGATTTTAGTGTTTATCTTCTAGTGTTTTCAATTAAGAAATTCTTAACTGCTTCTTAGTTGAATTTATCTTTCTCATCTTTTATTCTTCCCATCATTTAAGCTACTAAAAGATCCAGTGAGTATATTATCTCGCCCTCTGGAAGTCTTCCTTCACGTTTCTAGTTGTATTTCATTTTTATTAAACACAGACCCTATATCCCAATGGATATGTAGACTGTCTCAACCAATTCAAAAAACACTTTGAAAACAAAACCTACCTATATCTTTACCTAGCCTAATATCAAAAATTGAAAACATAGCTAAATTGTATAGAGAGATCCCTCTCTGAAGCTAGAAGGGCTAGATCCCAACTTTAAAAGTGGTTGGATAAAGTTACCTTTGTAGATTTCTTCTATTTAAACCTCTAGGAAATTTACCAAGTGCTAACATAATGGCGACTCCGCTGGGGAAGAACTAAAAATTGATAATTTCATGTTTTCTTTTCCCTAAGAAGAAAGTTCAACTTGAGAAGAAAGTAATGTTTAGAGGTTGATTAAACTTTGTACATATTATTTTCAGACTCACAAAACTAATATATATATATATATATATATATAAACCAGAAAGAGTTCTGGCTCCCAAGAAAGTCTATACTCGATCTCATCTATATACAAAACCTGCGAAAGTAACAGACAATCCAGAGCATTTTCTCAGGAAAAATACCATTGTTGAAGGTTCAGTAAGTCATATTCCCATTCATAAGTCCCCTTCCTTTTTAGGAAAACTTGTCTCTTCTCAAAACCCTGATATTGACACCTGTTTCGGTCAAAGCCTGTCTAGGTCCAAATCAGGTAGTTTTGTCACTGAAATCATTTTTGACCCAACCATCTTGCAACCCCAAACCCCTGAAGTTCTATCTCCCACCATTAATCAACAAACCACTCCCTCGGTGTCAACCAGTACTTCCTCATTCTCGCCTTCAGTCGCTACCTTGTCGAACATTCAGGTTGTCATTCCACCTCCTCCACTCATCATGGCAGCCAGATACGCTCCCTTTGTGTTGGTCGCACCTCTCCATGCTATGCCTCAAGACTACCAAACTAGAATTCCATAGTTCGATGCAACATGACCTTTAAATGCCCAACAACATGTCGACAAAATGAATGATTATTTTGACCTGCAAGAAGTTGATGAGGCTGACGTTCAAATGCGATTGTTTGCCCAAAGTTTGACAGGTGACGTCAAGAAATGGTACAAAGATTTACCTGCCACCTCAATCCTTGACCTTGTTTCTTTTCAAAGGAGTTTTCTCGACAGATGGGAGGTAAAGAAAAACCCTCTCCAAATATTTTCTGAATAAGAGAATATAAGAAGAAATCAAGGTGAGATGGTACAATATTACTGCACCCGTATCAACAACCTGTACAATGCAATCCCAACTGAAATCAAACCTCCACAGGGTCTGGCATTGATCGAATTCCCTGATGGATTTGATGTCGACATGTCTTACCAACTAAGAGAAAGAAATTCTACCACCCTAGAGGACATGCAGAAAAGTGCTATTAGTGTGGAGGCCAATTTGTTGGCAAAAAGAGCATGACAGAGGTCAGAAAGGAGAGTCACAATTAAAGAATAACCTTCCACGTCGACCTCAGATTCCAAATTGGATTCTTTGACTAGAGTAGTGGAACTAATGCTGGAAAGATTTAATGTGTCAGACAGAAATCCTGCAAGAGACAACACACCTGCTCCTCAGGTTCGGAATCCTAACTTCAGGAGAAACCCTCCTCAAATCAGACAGAGAGATCCTAGGGATAAGAGAGAGAAGAGGGGTCCAGATCAGCATATTAGACCTCCTCTACAAGAAAACTATGCTGATGAAGGGGAGGGAGTGATTGAGGAATTGGAGAACATTCATATCAATCTCATGGGCATTCACGACAACGAAGCTATTTTTCTTACCCAAGAAGAGCAGGAACTCTTTCTTCTCAATCAAACAAAAGTAAGTGAAGAAGCTGAAGATACAGAACAACAGGCCTTCGAAAATGCTATTTTGGAGGTACACAGGCAGTATAATCTGGGTAGTAAGAAGACAGAAGGGAGTTCTCCAAAAAMGACGACGGAAACAAAGAAGGTAGTCGAAACGAAAAAGATCTCTGAGCCTACTGCTGAGAAGATTCCTGAGAAGAGTAATATTGATGCTCCCATGAAGAAGAGCCTTACCATTCTGAAAAGGCCATCACAGCCCGAGGTTTCACCTGTTGACCCACCAAGTACTTCCGGCTAGAAGAGCACGGTGGACAAATCAGAATTGATGAGCCAAGGCAGAGCTCCTACACCCTTTAGCCTGGAGGGGGAATTGGCCAAAGTAAAAATCCCCATCCCACTTACCGAGTTGATGAAAAAAGACGGTTATCGTTCACAGGTGATTAAAGAACTGGCCATTGAGCCTGACATAGGCACGAAGGCCTTAACCATTGGATTAGAAAATCATTCAGACACTGTGAACCTTACTGATGATCAACCCGAGCTTCTTTTCGGAACTGAAGTAGATGGTCGAGATGATACTGGTGAGGTCACTCCTTTTTACATCAGTCTAAACATACACGACTTGATCTTGCATAATGCTATGCTGGATTCGGGTGCCTCCCACAATCTGATGCCTAAAGAAGTAATGGAAAAATTGGGACTGGAGGTCACCAGACCATACAACAATTTACACTCATTCAACTCCAATAAAGTTAGATGTATTGGTTTGATCAAGGACCTATGCATCACCTTGGTTCATATTCCTGCAAAGAGCATGATAATGGATGTGGTGGTTCCAGACATCCTGTCGAACTATGGAATGTTTCTATCCCAGTCTTGGGGGGCAAAGTTGAAAGGAACCCTGCAGCTCGATATGTATTATGCCACTATCCCAGTTTTTGGGCAACAAATAAGGCTATATAGAGAAACATTGATGAAGTACATGGTCAGTAGCCAAGAGAAACCGCACAACTATCCCCTTTACTCTGCACATTCTGATTTGGATTCTTTTATCTTGTACAATGATGGTGACACGGGAGAGCAAGACACTCAGCTGGAGGAAGATACATCTAGCCAGGACGAAGTCCAAGAAATCATTGAGGTAGCAAGGATGAAGAACATGATAACTGAAGAGTTACTCGTATATTTCTCGAGCATGGACTTTGATGGAGCAATGAGTAAAGAAGGAGCTGGAGTAGGAGTATGGCTGCATAATCACAGAAATAGGTATTCAGAAAACCATTCTTACAAATTAAATTTCCAATGTACTAACAATATTGCTGAGTATGAAGCCTTGATGCTCGGTCTGAAACTTTTGAAAAAAGTTAGTGCTAAATAGATAATGGTAAGAGGTGACTCTGAATTGATAATCAAGCAAATCAAAGGTTAATATGCTGCGAAACACCCACATCTTAGAGCTTATAGGAATGTTGTTCTTGATGCCTTGAGATGTTTTACTGAAGTTGACTTGCAGGTAATGCCGAGGGGACAAAACATTCTGGCGGATGGATTGGCCACCTCAGCAGCCACCTGTAAGATTCCTTTCTGCCCGACTCGTCCATACACTATTGAGGTGAAATGTAGACCAACCGTTCCCGACAATACCAGGTACTAGCAAGTGTTTGGTAATGACGATCAAATTGAGGAATTTATGCAGTGTAAAAATGATTTTGAATGTACAAATATAGATTTAGAGAACGAAGATGAAAATGTAAATAGTTCTGATTTTGAAATTGATAGTGTAAATACCATAGATTCAGGACAATTAGGCGATGACGAATTGGATGCTGACATTTTACAGTTGAAAAGAAATGTTTTACCTAGAGGCCTAGTTCCTTTAGAGGACTTGTTCGATTCTAATGACGTAGCCAAAAAACCAAAAATTGAAGCCCATGGAAAAGAGGTAGAAGACTGTAATATAGGGACTGAAGAGAAACCTAGGATGGTCAAACTATCTAAATCATTACCCCCAGAGAAAAAACTCAAATGCATTGAGTTGTTCAAAGAATATTCGAATGTCTTTGCCTAGGGCTATGAAGATTTGAAAGCCTATGATACCAGCATCATACAACACAGGATTCCAATAAAGGAAGACCAAAAATCGTTTAGGAAGAAACTTAGAAGGATAAATCCCAAGTTTCTCCCTCTGATAGAAAAGAAAATCAAGAAAATGTACGATGCCAAGATCATAGTTCCATTGCGTTTTTCCAAGTGGGTCTCTAATCTGGTCCCTACACATAAGAAAACCGGGGAAATCAACCTCTGCATAGATTTTTAAAATCTGAATAAAGTCTCCCTGAAGGATAATTACCCCTTACCGAAAATGGACCACATCCTGCAAAGGGTTGTCGGGTCTAGTCGAATTTCTCTGCTGGACGGTTTCTCGGGTTACAATCAGGTCTTAGTTCACCCGGACAACCAAGACAAAACCGCTTTCACCACACCATGGGGCACTTTCATGTATGTGAAAATGCCTTTCGGTCTGATGAACGCAGGAGCCACATTCTAGAGGGCGATGGATATCACCTTCGTTCTAGAATCAGGTAAGTTTATTGTCATCTATTTATATGATGTGACTGTGTTTTCCCAATCTGATGACGAACACCTAAGGCACCTCAGACAAGTCTTCGAGAAGTGTAGGAGGTTTGGGATTTCTTTAAATCCTAAGAAGAGTCTTTTGGGGTTAGAAGAAGGCAAACTGCTAGGACACATCATCTCCAAAGATGGAATAAAAATAGACCCTAGCAGAATGTAGGCCATACAAAATCTAGAACATCCAAGAAACCTCAAAGAACTACAGTCTTTTATCATAAGAATTAACTTTCTACGAAGATTCATTCCCAATCTGGCCGAGATCCTTAGAAACATTACAAACATGCTTAAAAAAGACGTAAAAATAAAATGGGACTCTGAGTCCAGACAGTCTTTCAAACAAGTCAAACGAGCACTCACAGAAGCCCCAGTTTTGATCAGTCCCGATTTCACTAAAGATTTATATCTCTTTTCTTTCGCTTCCAAACATACTATAGCATCGGTGTTACTGCAAAAGAATAGCGAAGGGTATGAACAACCCATAGCTTTCTTTAGCAAAGAATTAAGGGACACTGCTCTGAATTACAAGATAATTGAGAAACAAGATTTTGCTTTGGTAAAATCCATAAAAGACTTTAGGGTCTACATTCTCCATTCCCACACCATAGCTTATGTTCTGAATGTGGTAGTAAATGACATCTTGACACAGGACAATCCAGATGGAATAAGGGGAAAATGGATTGTTGTCATTTTAGAATACGATATAGAGATTAAGCCCACAAAACTAATCAAAGGTCAAGGCCTTGCCAAATTAATGGCTGAATCTAACTTCCATGCTCTTGACATTAATTTTATAGATGTGGCGGATGAACAGGGTGAGATGGAAACTCTAAACGTGAGAGAGGTATTTCTCAACTCTCCATGGTACGCAGACCTTATATTCGTTTTGCAAAATCTACAAGCTACCCCTGGTTTGACTAAGACTAAAGCTAGATTTTTAAAGTTGAAAGCCTTAAAATTCTGTATTCTAGAAGGAAAATTGTATTGGAAAGATCCTGCAGGCATATTGTTAAATTGTTTACTGAAAGACGAAGCTGATAAACTGTTACAAGAGTTTCACGCAGGTCACAACCAACAAAATACTCAGAGCTAGATTTTATTGGCCCACCCCGTTCACCGATGTGCATCAGAAGCTAACAGCATGTCACCAATGTCAACTATTTGAAGGCAAAAGGAAACTCCTTCCTCTACCTCTGAAACCGATCTTAGTTGAGGCCCCTTTCCAGCAATGGGGGCTCGACTTCATTGGAGAAATACACCCCCCATCTTCAGGCCAGCACCGGGGATTCTCACTGCCATCGATTATTTTACCAAATGGATCGAAGTAGTACCGAGCAAGAAAGCCACTAACTCTATTATTTTCAAATTCCTTGAAAATAATATTTTGTCTCACTTTGGATGTCCTAGAAAGATTATAACTGACAATGCAGTTCCCTTTCGGTCGAAGAAACTCATAGATTTATGCAACTAGTATCACATTGGTTTGGGGCATTCCACAGCCTACTACCCTCAGGGGAATGGGTTGGCGGAATTGTCAAACAAAACTTTGGTAAATATCATCAAGAAAACATTGCAGGAAAACAAGAAATCATGGCACAACAAGTTGGTGTTTGCTTTATGGGCTGACAGGATGACAACCAAAAGGTCAATTGGTATGTCACCATACCAGCTGTTCTATGGTACAGAGGCAGTTTTCCCCACTTCCTTAGGAGTCCCTGTCATGAATTTGCTTCAAGAGGTACAAGATGAGACAAATGAATCATAGAGAAGGATCAACTATATGATCCATTTGCAACAGACTAGGGAAGAAGTTTTCAACAAGACTCAGGTAGTCCAAGAAAACATCAAGAAGATATTTGACAAAAGAACCGAGGAGAATGATTTTGAGCTAGGAGATTTGGTTCTGAGATGGGATGCCAGAAATGAAAACAAGGGAAAGCATGGAAAATTTGACAATCTGTGGACAGGACCATTCATGATCTAAGCTTTTAGGGGAAACAATGCTTTCTTGCTAAACAACGTTGATGGGATAGACCTGCCAGGAGCACCTATGAATGGCAGAATGCTGAAACATTATGTGCCACCTCAGTAGAAGATTCGAGTTTCCACTCTCCATTGTACGTACCATTTTAAGTTTCATTTTTCACTTGCATTTTCTGAGTGAAGAACATTAGTCAATTCGTTGAAGCCTGAAGAGAAGGCCCTAAGCTGCTGACCATTGTTTTTCCAATTTTTGAGAATAAAACCAACGAAGGTTGCTAGGCAGAAATTTTCAGAACAACAGGAACCAGGATTCTTGGCACTTCACAGGGAAAGTACCATCCCCAGGTGGACCCACTGTTATCACCCCATAAGTTATGGGAATCAACTGGTGACTGGGATAATATCTGTCTCTAGTATTGTTGTTGACAAATGATTTTTCATTCTGCAAATAATTTGGAAAAAAAAAAAAAAAAAGGCATAAAAGAATTGAAATAAAAAGCCCCATGCAATAATAATAACTTGGTCCATACCTTTCAAACATGGCCAAGTTCTTTTTAAATTTGATGTTGATAGGGTATTGAATGATTTGGCTAAACAGTTTAATCTTAGCTAAAGTGTGTAGGTTAGATTAGTGAATAAATCTGGCCAGACTGTCTAATCCTGGTCAGATATCCCTAGGGTAGAGTAATTTCTTAACCCAACAGTTTAATCTGGGTTAACTGTCATAGGAAACTAGGTTAGAACATAGGTTAGTGGCACTGTTGCTTCGTTCCAATAAAGCCATCTTGATGTAAGTGTTGCACCATGTGTCAAATGCTTAAAAGATAATTTGTTCGAAGTCCCTTGGTGGTGTTTATTCGAAAATGTGGGGGATAAACCATAAAAACACTTTTATCCTAAATTTTCCCAGCGCATGTTCTCTCCGCTCCCCATTTTATGCTCCCTGCACATTTCGATGGTCCTGATCGCAGCGCCTAGATCTATAGTGCACAGAGCATTCCGGATGCCCCCAACCATTTTTCTTTTAATCGGGGGGGGTCCGGAATCGGCAATAATACTTGCACACATCTGGATGGCCCAGGGACGAGCACTTAAATCAACAGTCCAGATTGGATTCCGAACCCCCCCGTCCATTCTGCCTTTAATGGAGGGGGGGTTCGGAATGAGCGATAAAGAGTGCGCTTGGATCTACGACTCATAAACGGGTGAGCAGATCAATGGCCCACAACGGATTTCGGACCCCCCTGGACGATTTGCTTTTAACCNGGACCCCCCTGGACGATCTGCTTTTAACCGGGGGGGGGGTCTGGAATGGTTATCTTCCTCTGGAGGGCCCCTTTTCATATGTAGCATAAATCTATTTGTCCCGAATTCCCGTCACCATCTTCTATCTGACAGCCCCCCGTCACTTATGGACGTCATTTTCCATTGGTTCCACTTGTTCCGCTTATTCCCGAGTTATGTCCCATCCGATAACTATTGTCAGTCCCTTACCCCTTTTCACTCATGACCAACCCATTATTGCGACTTTTACTTCCAATCCCTACCCGCCACATCACCCTTTCATATTTTTCAGCCACCGTCACTTGCCATCTCACCCCCAAGTGGATCATTGTCCATTTATTACTGGATAACCTATCCGTTATCCAGGTGACCTGTCCCCCGCACCCAACCGACCCCATTTTTAAAAAAAATTACCGTTTCCCATACTTTCTTCGTTCACTCGTCGCACCAGAGAAACTCATTGATTGCTCCTCCATTACATCCTGTCGCCTTTATCCACAGTCAGTCAACCCCACTAACTTTGTGTTTATTGCAGGTATTTTTGCAAAAATGACGCCAAAGCCCAGACAAGCAGAAGGAGAGGAAAATCCTTTTCTCCCGCCTACTGTCGACCTAGACAAGATCCCACTGGTCGACAAAGACAGATTGATCAGAGATACCCAATGCGATTTTTATTTCTCAGAACTCCAATCATGGGTCAGGGAGGTTTTCCTGGACTAGAGCTATGAAATTGGGCTCTCAGAGTCCAATTTACCCCTTTACGTTTTTCCCTAGATCCACCATTTTCCCGAGTTCGCCCTTAAATGCCAAGCTCACTATATTCCCAAACAGAGGGCCGTCGTCTCCTCATCCAGAGACGCTGTGTTCTTCATCACGCCCGAAGACATAGACTAGATGATGCAGATCCCCCGTACCGACTCTGCGTCTCCTTTCAACCTAGAAATCCTTGCAGAGTTGTATCAGAAGATGACTTTTCAACAAAGAGCTCAAATATTCGAGTTTTTGCTTCCCACCTCTGCTTAATTCCCTTCCACAAATCCCCCTTACCCATCATCCATGTTCTCCACTAAGGGTAACCAGGTTGTTTCTTCCCTTTGTGCTTTGCTAGGGTACTATTCCGACCAGTGGGTAGATGAGCCCATTCTGGGTTTTCTATCCATKTTCTCCACTGATGAAAAGCCCACCACCCAATTCGATTTCAGCACCTTCTTGGCAGACAATATTCAYGAACAGTTCGTGAATTTTGGCACGGAAGGCATGTTCATATACTTGTCTATACTGGCCTACATGTTTGTTTTCTATCAAGCAGATAAATTTAGTTTTTCCATGCAGAAAATGGACRCAGATGGAAGGCCTTAGCCAGTCACAGCATGGACCTCTTTGTTGAAGCATAACTCCATAGAATATAGCTTCAAGGCATTCATCTATTTGTTCTACCACCCTGTGGTAATCATGTTGAGCGGCAGGCCCGAGCCTCGAATAAACGATGAAGTCCAAAGAATTTTGCATCTCTCGGACAACACAAAGACCGGGGATTGGTACCTGTATCAAGACCACACTGAGATCAGAGTATTCGGGTGTGAGTTGGCACCCTACAAGTTGCCCAAGTATGTGCTGGTAAGAATATTTGCATTAGAGTATATAAGACAAATCATGAATTTATATGACATCCATTTTGTATCCTTGAAGAAAAAGCAGCAACTTAGAATGAAGGGGCATATTGGCTCCTTCATATGCAACAGTCGTGGCATCGGAGAAGAAGCATATTGGATGATGAGAGAGATGAATTTTTTCTTAAGCTTCCCATGGCATTATGATCCTTGCGGGATCATCTCAGAAATGCGGGTGAAGAACAAAAACATCCCGTACGTTCATGAAGATAAGCCCGAAATTGATAGATTCGCCAATCAGACTATGTGGGTGCCTAACACCTTGGTTGAAGTGGAACAACAAGTTCCGCCGACCACTGTGCCACAAAATACCATGCCATAGGTCCCTAAGGAAAAAAGGCCTCGACAAGAGTTATCTCCACCTGTCACGGAGGTATCGTCCGAAGAGTTCCAATTGCACACTAAGAGGCCCAAGACAACCACAGTTCCGTGCCCTATGGGGGAGAAAGAAGCCCCTCCTACTACAGTGGTCAAGTCTGTCATTCCACTTTTCGGCTCAAGCCTACATAAGGACATCACCCCAACAGCGCCAAAGAAATCCTCAGACTCCCCACTGGACACTCATCCGGTCAAGACTGGGCCCAAGTTGAGCATTTTCGAGAAGTATGAGCTGATTAAGAAAAAGAATCAGACCCTTACCAGCAGTACTTATGCTCAGTTTCGGACACAGACGTCGACTGCACATCATAGGCTATTGTCTGCATTTGACACAGAAAAGGGCAGGATGCACATGGCCTTCCTCCAGGCACAGGTACCAGACCCCAAGGTGATCATAGACTACAAGAGGGCCACCTTCAAATTCCAAACGAAGGACGTACACCCAACAAAAGATGGATCTGCACAAGCATACATGCGAGATGGTATTCCATACATTGGCACATGCTTCTGCTTCTGCAACAAAATTACAGGTGTCACTAAATAATGCTCAGACACAACTCAAGCTGGAGAAGATATCGTCCTTTGCGAAAGACAACAGAATCAAAACTTTGGAGGAGATGGTTCTCAAGATAGGCTATGATCCTTCGAACATCAAAGCTACAGAGGAGATGATAAATAATAAGAATGCAAACATCTCTTCCTTGAGAAAACAGCTGAAACTCCCACCCATAGAGGACTCGCAGGCGAAGGAGATATCAGAGAAAGACGGCAAGAAGGATGAAATGCTCAAGCTACTCATGGAGAAGAATGCACAGCTAAAAGAAATGGAAGCTGAAATGGAGAGATTATTGAAAGAGAAGGAGCATATGAAATCAATGGAAGTCATTCCATTGAGTGCCATTCCGATTTCAGGAGCAATCACAGTAGCAGTCATAGCAGTCCCATCCGCAACTCCATTGACATCACAAGAGGGGACAACCGACCTTGCCAAATCCATGGAAAATATGAACCTGCAAGAGACAGAGATCAAAAGGCTTAAAAAGGAAGTTGAGAACCTCCAAGAACTCAAAACTTCCTTCCAGACCAGTCTCTCCAAGGAAAAGCAGGTAACTAAGCAGCTCAAGAAGGTGCTACAGTAACTCCAAAAGCAAACAGTGGCAGGGAAGACTTTGGCTGAGGTCAAATAAAATGTATGGACAGACATCACAAAGTCCATAAATTAGATATGGCCCATGATCCAAATTATGTTCGAACAGAATGAGTTGGTCCAGAGGAGCAAACAGGCTACCGAGAAGATCAGAGTAGAATTGGGGGAGATGCCAACATAGGCGAATGATATCATCGAGTTCCTCAATTCCAAGACCAGAGAAGAGCTAGAAGAGATGAAGATCAAAGACAGAAAAGAGACCATCCTTGAGATCAAAAGAGTTTTTACCAAGAGAGGATTAATGCTTCAACTGGAAGAAAAGGTTCAGATCAAGGACCAGGGGGTACAAAGGTTCTTCAATAAGATTGAGGCTCTCGAAAAGAAAGGTCTACCCAGTCTGAAGGTTATTAATGATAAACTAATGACACTTCCAGATAACAAGAAATGATTGGCTGAGGTGTCCAAGAAGAGTTCAAAGTTTGCAGGCATACAAGGGAGCATCACCAGCAAAGAATTCCTGGATTCCCTTCAGTTGGACATCAGTATCCAACACGAGATCCGATACATATTCCTCACTAAGCTTACATTCGCCAAGTATACATAAATGGACAAAGTATATCGAAGACTGCTCAAAGTCACTGTGCCTGGTCATCTCCGATGGGAGGAACTTTGTGATCTTCTCGATTAGCAGATGAGATGTCCAGGTCCAGTCACCTGTCCAGTCAGATGAGGTTGTGCAAAGTCTTCATCAACGATCTACCCAGAAATTCAGCGTGCAGTTTCACCAAGTCATCAAGCAGTTTTGAAATTTAAGAGATTTGTTAAATTAGTTAGGCTAAAATAGAATTAGCACGTCTTGATTTAGTTATGACAGGAACGGTTGTAATTTGAGTTATAAATACTTCACCTTTCGAAGTATTGAGGGTTGTTGATTTTCACACCCCGACGCTATCAGACTGTAACATTTTCGAAGAGATCTTCCATTAATAAAGAGGAGGCATTTTTACAGGATTCTTGTGTGTATTCACTGGTGATGTTATTCTCTAAGTTGAATGTTATTCTTACTTTGTGATCATCTTGTTTTCTAATTCTAATCTTTAAGAGTAACGAATGATGCAGGATTTATCTTGGATACCCTGTTTCTGACTCGAAAGATTTTAGTGTTTATCTTCTGGTGTTTTCAATTAAGAAATTATTACCTTCTTCTTAGTTGAATTTATCTTTCTCATCTTTTCTTCTTCCCATCATTTAAGCTACTAAAAGATCTAGTGAGTATATTATCTCGCCCTATGGAAGTCTTCCTTCACGTTTCTGGTTGTATTTCATTTTTATTAAACACAGACCCCATAGCCCAATGGATGTGTAGACTATCTCAACCAATTCAAAAAACACTTTGACAACAAAACCTACCTATATCTTTACCTAGCCTAATATCAAAAATTGAAAACATAGCTAAATCGTATAGAGAGATCCCTCTCTGAAGCTGGAAGGGCTAGATCCCAGCTTTAAAAGTGGTTGGATAAAGTTACCTTTGTAGATTTCTTTTGTTTCAACCTCTAGGAAATTTACCAAGTGCTAACAAGCCCTAGAACGGAAGAACCTGACATCATATCAGATTCCTCTATTCTTTTAGATGCCCATAACGATCAACATGCCTCTTGTAGAAATTGTGAGTTTATAGAGAAAATGTGGTCCATGGTATTTCACTCACTTGGATATCAGGTTGAAGCAGATGTTCCTACCAGCTCTGCTCATGATGACGAAGACTCCCTCCTTTTAAAAGAGGGGTTAGTTGTGGAAGAGGTTTCTTCTCTTTTCCCCCAGGGGGTCTCTCACGATATATTTTTACCTGGGATTAAAGAGAAAAGGATTATGTATGAGCAACCAAAAGTAGCAGGTCCCACTATCCCTGAAATGGGAATTTTTGATGGGATCATTGTTCTGGAGGAGGGGCATATCAATGAAGAACAACCCCTCTTTGATGTATATTATAGTGATGATGAGCAGCAGGATTATCCTACATTTGATCACTATAAATATATTGAAGACCCAGTAAGAAAGCATAACCACCCCATGGTCCCTATTTATGATGAATACGAATCTGACCCGGGGGAGAGCCAAGAAGAGGAAAAGAAACCAGAGGAACAGTTGAGCACATATTTCATTCAAGAGCTAGTCAGCGAGCAGCTACCGCCTAAGATCAGTGAGCCTACGATAGTTGTCCACTCGCATGTGCTTATCAGAGATATTCGACTGCATGTGAACAACTGTGTAGCAGAAGAGGCTGCTTGTCGCCAATTTTCTGAAATTCGCCGCTCATTCTATGACCTTGTCAGCGAATACATGGAGTGGCATGTCCTTTATGCCTTGGAGCCTCCCTATTCCATATCAACTTCAGCCTGTGAGGAGAAGTTGAAGAGTGTAGCCGCTCTGCTGTCACGGTTACACCATCTGCTGGTGATCATCGACAAAAGGAAAGAGCTTCCCTTCAGGAAGTTACTTGATTGGCTATGGTGGAAGTCTGCTTTCACCTAGCCCCATGTAAAGTGTTTTATTAGTTTAGGATTGTATATAAATAAGCTCCTTTGAGCATGTATCTTTATTTT
Source organism: Picea glauca (assembly GCA_000966675.3). NCBI lineage: Eukaryota > Viridiplantae > Streptophyta > Pinopsida > Pinales > Pinaceae > Picea > Picea glauca. The sequence goes on along the minus strand of JZKD02S1715884.1, from coordinate 21,354 downwards.
GTTGCTTTTATTTTTCGGCCTGTATTTGCAGATCCGGGATGTTTTGATCATGACTCCATAGCCCAATAGCAAGGCACTGAAGCTGCGGAATGAGTTCTTAGAGCATCACAGGGATGACTCTATCCCCCATGGAGCCTAATGTTAGTGACATTTCTTTTCCGGGGCACAAGAATATTCAAATCCGCAAGTCGCATGAGAAGCGCCCGAGCGCAACGCGAAGAATATCATTTCAGGTTTCCAAACAAGTAGGTGGGCAAGATTATATTGCTGACGGTCTAGATTTATCCAAGAGAACAGATCAACGGTTGACGAGAAATCGCGAATAGAGGAGTTTTGCCGAGAATGGTGCAAATAGATCGTGCCCATATTGTATGCAAGAATGGATGGCAGCCATTCATCCCAAAGGACGCATGGCGAGATCTGGTCACGTCGGCTTTTCGGCAGTCGTGAGTTCAAAGGGTGAAGGTTTTATGTCGTGGTACATCTCGAAACCCCAAACCTCGAAGTGTCGATAGCGCCTAAAGAAGGGCCCACAGCAGCATCGGGTAAATTTAGGACTGTCAAATTTGAGAGAGACACATTGTGCCCAATTGAGTCGTCTCGGTGTTTCGCCCATTGCAACTATGATAAGAAAGAATCAACTCCTTCCTATTCGCGAACGTTGAAATCCCCTATGGAAATAAAAGCAGGGTCATGGTCCGTGGTCATTTGGGAAACAAAAGAGATAAGGAAAGGGGGCCAAAAGCATTGAGTCCAGTCACCGAAAGGATCATCGCGATTTCCAGATGCCAACGAATACGATTTCACTCCTGGTTTCTGCTTGGAATAAATGAAGGCAAGAACGGATGGTTGAAACTTCCTTTCATTCATTGAATACGAGATATGGAGGGTCTGGAAAGCGGTCTGTTCGAAGGAATTCTGTGTACCGATTTTTCCAAAGAAGCCATGCCAAAGTCCTCGATTGGACAAAGAAGTCTGCACATGCCATCTTGGCCTTTAATGTTTCGGCTACCTCCCCTGCAAAGGCCATGCAGAGTTAAGGTAGCGTTTGTCATAGGTGCACGATCATCCCGAGTCTAGATGGTCATATTGTCAGAAGACATGCAGACGCAATATTTTTTATGCAGCATCTTGTTTTTGCTGTTGTAGTTGTGTTTTAGTATATGTAGGCATTTTTGCCATTTTTGTAAAGGGGGATGGTTGAGCTAGGCTCCCGATTGTAAAGTTTTTTTGCAACGTTGATCGCTCTGGTTAATGTATAAGGAATTTGAGACTTCTTCCTTTATGGATGTCAGCCTCTTTTTCCATCTCTTTGTTTACTGTGGTTAGAACAACTCAGAATTGGAGGATCCAGTCGAGTTGTGTTGTTGTAGGATGATGTAGGTTGGATCACTACAATAGTCGCAGTGTTTCTAATCAGTTCTTGTGTTTTCTCAGCACTGGAATGGCTTGGAATTGCAGGATCTAGTCGAGTCACCGTTCAACTCCTTGAAACTCTGGACCAAGAGGATCTTGGCTTCTGAGTTTTTCTTCTTCAAGCTTATGAAGGCATGATGCCCGAGGCAATCTTGCTCACCCTTCTCACAAGTCTTCCGTCTACCACCCTTTAATCAACTTACCGACTAAAGTTGGATCAAGACCTCCCTTGTTTTCTACATACCAGACCTTAGTTCCTGTGTCAATGTTGCTTTCCGGGGTCTCTTTCCATTCGACCACCCCCATTTATTAAATCGTGACATAAAAACTGATGGGCGTTGGGATCTTCTCCTACAAGCAATCTAGGGGTGACTTCCTTCGCCAACACTTCGATATCGATGAGAATAGTGTTGCCCCCGAGTTCGATAGGCACATTTTGGAAGAGCCCTTTAGGAGACGATCGTCGCCTGTCATAAGCTCGTAAGGTGATGGCAGAGGGAATGAGTTCGGGGGAACCAAGCTTCTGCCATACTATTTTGCACATAATGCATGTAGATGCACCTTCATCGATAATACACTGATGAACTATGATGTTCCGTATTTTCACTGGTATTTGAAAAGCGATCAAGGTGGGAAGACGAGGTTCTCCGCTGTCAAGATCAAAGGTGATCAGTCGGTTATCTGCAGGGTCGACTCCCCACAAGGTGGAAAGTAATGATTTCCGCTGAGTAGGACAAGTCTGGAGGACCTCCAATACTGACATGGCAGCTAGGGATTGCGCTAAGTCATCTACCAAACTATAGTTATGAGCTTCCCTAGCCTATGGGTTGTGGACATTCATGCGTAATGGGATGCGAGGGATGCGAAGTGGTGGTTCGAAAGAAGGGCGAGAGATCACCGATGGGGGTCCCGTCCCTGTAGGGTTTGTCTCTGGAGGGATGGGAGGAGACTCAAAGGGTGTGTGATACTGACGGTTACGTGTTTGTAGAAGGATTTCTTCCTCACTTGTGAGGAGAATGGTATGACCTGCTAGATTGTTGTGGTTGCGGTATTGTCCCATCGAGGGTGGGGGATGTTGTGTGTCCTATTGGGTGTTTATCAGACCTTGATGTGGAATAGGATTTTGCAGCACGGCAGAAGGGGGTTGTTGCATGTATTTTTGTGGTTCTTCCTGAGGGGAAGGCGATGCGGGAGAATGGGGAAGACTACCAGAGTCTTTCAACCGCTTGAAATCCGCGATCTGGGGGCAATGATGAGTGTAATGGATGAACTCACCACAAAGGGCACAAGGGAATATGGTTTTAACATTGTTGTTATTTTTTCCTTGGCGTTTATTATTATTGCCCCCTTGGGGGTTTTGGTTCCCTTGGTTCTGGTTGCCCCTAGTGGGTTGGTGTTGTGGGGGTTGATTCCCGCCTTGACCTAGGTTGTTGTTATTCCTGTTCCATCCTTTCTTCTTGGCATTGTTATATGGATGGGTTGGATTGGTTGTATTCAACTGTTCAAAATTTTGGTATTGTTGAACATCAGAGGGTTGAACAAAATTCACCTCCGCATGAGGATGTGGGGGAGACATGGGTTGTGGGGGACCAAGAAATGGGAAGTACAGACTCTGTGGTGGTACCAATCCATAAGGTACATAGGAAGGAATAGTGCTTTCTCTAGTGTTCGTGCTCTTTTCGTCAATGTGTGAGCAAAAAGTGAGCACTTACATGCCTAGTTGGGCTCTTCTAGTCATGACAGCTGTAATGCAAAAGGTTAGAAAGAAAACAATA
>JZKD02S1715862.1:103469-124604 GCA_000966675.3 Picea glauca | reverse complement strand
ATCGGTTTTGCTCCTGTTGGTACCTGCTCCTAAACTATATGTTGGTGATCATCCTCATTATTTCTGTTTGTTTATTGGGTCGGGACGCGTTGTTTACAATTCAGGCCGGGTTATGTTGGTTATGCTGACTATGTCAGTTTAATAATACAAGTAGTGCTATAATTGTTTTATTTTTGTGATTAATGTGTAAATTCACACGACATGACTAAATTTTGTTTAAGGTTTTAATGCATTGTCAATTTTTATGAACGAGCATCGCTCTTCCTATGCCACCAGTTTTCAACCTCAAACTTATAGATCCGATGAGGCATCCTCTAAAAAATTCATTTTAAAGATAGGTGTTATCAAAGAAACCATTTGGATCCAAAATTGAAGATTCATTAGTTGATTTTTCTATATGACATGATCACATAGATTTACTAGGAGATACGAATTGTTTGAGTTACAAATGAGTTAAATTGGCTCCTTATTTATACTAGTGTGGTCTCCCCAATTAACACTATTTTTCACTTTTCACATTATGAATATTGATCATAGTTACAAAATTCAACACTTCCTCTTAACTAGGGAGGTATTCAAATGTCAATACTCCCTCTTCCTAATCACATATCATTCTTCCTAATCACGTCACTATATGTGACACGGGAAGAATGTCAGACCATTTTCTTGAAAATAAGATTTTAAAATAAAATATAAAAAATTATTTTATCATAATTAAGTATTTATAGTTTTTTTTTGTAAGTAAGAGTATTTTATTAATATATAAAGAGCCTTCAAAAACAAAACCAGAGTTACAGAATGTTTAGAATTGTCGTGCTGTAGTAACTGAACTACCCCAAGGGGAAACTAGTTCAGCCAGACGGTGTTATGGTCTACATGTCTATCAAACTAGTGAAACTGTAAACAGAGATGAGAGTAGTAAACTAAAAAACATGAGTAGAGTCTTCATGAGGGCCATACATTTGGGTTATATTCCGTCCAGGTGGCATGGGTTGCCTCGTTCCATAGCTCTTCTTCGACAGGTGTTCCTCGCCATTCCATCTGCGCGTCAGCATCCACATTATCCACTGCTGTTGCAACCTCCCCATCCATGTGCATGGTGTAGTGTCCCCAAGGCCGAGCCCCGTTGCAAATCATGATATATGAAATGAATTGTAAACATGTTCTATAGGCTGGTGAGCCAAGTTTTGTATAAGATGGTAGGCTTATGTGTTTGTCAGGCCAGGGAGCCTAAGTGTTGAAGGACAAGAGCCTGTTGTTGTACTTGTATGTATGCAGAATGATTAATAAAATATAAACACCGCCAGATGTCGACCGACCACGATGAATGAGTGAAGGGGGAATGGGCGTCCACAGACTAGGCAAGGGATTAGGGGCTGGAAGGTGGAAAAAGGGGCTAAGTGTTGAGCCTAGGGGATAAGCCTAGGGGGCTTAATCCTAGGTATAATATTTTAATATTATTTCCCAAAAGACATGTGTATTTTATTTTATCCTAAGTTCCTGGCAATGGGAAACCGTTCAAAATGGATGCATGCTATGGGAACGCATGCATTTCCCAGGGTGACAAGTGTCAACCCTGGTGCATGCAAATATAATAGTTGAGATGAACCATGTAAGGGGGATCTTCTCCATGCTACACGACGGTCTGAGTGTGAATGGTGTGACCTCTGCAAGGATACCCTGGTACAATCCTGAAAGAAAAAACTGTGAGACTATCCTATGATTGTTGAACCTGTTCGGGGAGCGCGTGTTTGTTTTTCCCAATTGGTTGTTGTGGCCACGCAGTGCTGGACTGTGCGTGGCGTACTGGATAGAGTAAGCTTGTGTTGACTTTGTGTATGACCTCTCTTCGGGTGAGGGAGGCGACTATGGTTGGAAGAGGCAGGTTGTCAGGCCTGTGAGAAACTCTTTCCAAGTGAAAGAGTTGCTGGGAAGTTGTTTCTTCCAGAGAGTGCCCAACACCAGCTACGGGCTCTGAGACTTCCTGATCCGGCCTGTTTCCGAGACCCAGAGAGGGAGGTTAGCACCGATGGACTGTGAGTGTGAAGGTGTATACTCCCGGGCGGAACAAGCATGTGGGGAATGAGAGTCTGGGTGTAGTGGGCGTAAGATGGCATCTTTGGGAAGAATCCTTCCAAATATTTCTTTGTTGTTTTCCCTGTAACCTCATCCTAGCCTAGGATTCCTTTCCTTGGGGTGGAGCTCAGTCCCCGCTTGGGGGTGATCCACTGTTGAGATGATGAGCAATGTGGTCTAAGGCTGGGAGGTTCGTGGAAGGCCTGCACTTGGTTGGTGGATTTCACCACTGTTTCAGGATAAGTATCTAGCTACGTTCTTATCACATTTTGCGTGATTGTGCTCCATAAATTATTATGATTTCCACTGTGTATATGAATTACTGTTAAATGCTATGGAATGTTTAATCGTAATAGTAAATTATATGTTTTACTCTGAGTTCAATGTATTTCTTACTTGAATGCATCTGATTACATTAAATCTGTACTCATTTTGTAAAAGTGCGTGTACAGATTGTTACATAGTGCGTTATAAGCTATAGGTAAGAAAAAAGTTACACTACAATTGGTATCAGAGCCAGGTTTCAACACAGAGCCTAGATAGCCTAGTGGAGTGGTTGTTGGACCGAGAATGTGAAGGGTATTAGGCCTGGAATGGCCAATTTTGGACCTTGGTTTGTTCCAGAGTGTCAAGTAGTTGCTTGACCGCGCTTACGAGCTTAGGAGGTTTAGCGGTGCAGTGAAACCACAGCGGGTGTGGTCTATGACCATGGGGAGACAGGTCTCTACACCAATGGTGTTAGAACCTTAGGGTCTGTTCGAGAGGGAAGGCGAGCCCTTGTGACCATCGGATCTGAAAAAATGTGCATAAGGATTAAAATTCCTTTGGAAATAGCACAGGAGTGCGAAAATCGCGATACACGAAATCCCAAATTAGTTAGAAACCGTCTAAGCCGTCAGATCTCGACCCGAAAACCCTACAGTGGTTGGATTCGTCGAGAGGTGTCTGAAGGTTAAAACTTCAGTGATTAAGGGCGAAAGCCCGAAATAGATCTAGACCGTCTGAAAGACGGAGGAAACGTGTCATGAGATTTTCCATTTTGAGAAATCGGGAGTAGCGATATCGAGAGTCCTGGTAACAAGGAATCGGGACTTTCCATGATGGAAACCCCGGAACAGTCGTAGACCATCCGATTTGAGATGGCCACGTGTTGTGAGACTACCCGTTTCAAGGACCGAGGATTCAAAAGTTTCGATGACAAGAACTCAGACTTTCGTCATGATAAATCCCGACCATATTGTCGAGACATTAGCATGTGACTAAGTCCCGATGAACAGACGAGATTCCTTCAGGAAATCTCAGGGTTTGTAAAGATTGTTTGATGTGAGAAATATCTGACTGTTGGATTTACGCGTGGAATTTCATATCGAAGATTGGGTGTTGGAAATCCCAACATCACTACAGCAGGAATCGCCAAATCGCGAAATGCGATATTTCGATGGACCAAAAGAACTGTGTGGGGGCCACAAGATCCGAGAGGTGGACAGGTGGCACGCCGTTTCGGGTTTTCGTGGCGAGAAATCCCGAAAATTTATGCATTCAGGATTCACGATATTGCGAACTCTGAAACGTCGAGGGACTGATGGACCGTTGAATAGTCAATCATGTGAGTGCATCGGAGAAACGACATATCGAGGTTCAGGAGTTGGTAAATCAAAGTTGTCCGACATCGCGAGTGTCGAAATCGCGATAGGGAAAACCCCGATAAGAGTAAACGACTGTGGTCTTATGATACGTGGTCACATGGACATCGGCATATCCGGGGGAGGGGCTAAGGAAAAAGGCACATCGACAAATCGGGGATCGGGAGTTCATGAGGACAGGAACTCATGTCGTCGGAGATCACGAAACCCCAACACCCAAAGCTTCAATCGGGAGATGTGTCACTTAGACACATGAAGAGTACCACGTGCCAGCGAGTGGGAAGACAAGGAAAGAGTGGTGGGACCCTAAGGACATCATCGAAGGTGATGAGGATCCTCCGAAAAGCACCACGTACCACTTTGGTAGAGGGCGACAACTGTGTTGTGGGCCCGGAGGGTAAAGTAATTCAAAATTTCAGAATTCGCCAATTGAAATGACAAGAGGTGGGGAGTCACTGTATAATGAACTCCCGGGTACCGAAAACCCGAAGTCCTGGGTACCGAAGGCCAAAAGTCCCAAAATACCGAAAACTAAAGTTTCGAACACCTGAAAAATATAGAGCTGAACAGAGCTCAGAAAATTCGTGAAATTGAAACACTTTCTTAAAATCGATTGTCACGAAGGATGAGGAAGGTTCGACAAAATTCGAGTCGTCTGCCTATTATATTGCAAAAGACTGATGAGTGTCAGAACTGCTAGGAAATTGCCACAAAATGCAAAGAATGGAAGAGATACATAATACTTCCAGTTCAAGAAACTTATTTAAAATGAAATGTCTTTTATTTTGTTCAAACTCGCTTATAAATATTGTGGATTGCTCATGAAGGTTTAATGGATTAACAAACTTCGAATTGAATTTCACAGTGCATGTACAGAGTTCAACAAAGGTTAGGATTCCATTTAACCAACGCCGAGTATGGAGTGGGGAAGAGTGCATATTACCCCTGAAATATAAGACGAACGGGAAGGAAAGGATGTTAACCTAGGAGTCGAGGGATCGAACTCCAACGGGCATGGAAAAGAGATGGCCAAGGCTCACCGAGATGATAGCCGAAAGCTCATGAAAGTCAGGGACCAACAGGGTGCATTAAACTTAAATTTTTTGAAGAATCTGGAAAGAATAGAGAAGAAAATCGAGAGAGGAAGAGACTCAAGTATGGCAGAGAGTCGCAGAACCCATAGAATAAGAAGTAGGTCAAGGAGTGGTAGCTGACATCTTAGTTGCTCCCAAATACATTATAACAGTAAGACACACAGTAGTTCAAGCCCATCCCCTACCAGAAAACATCGAAAATCTGGAAGGGAGGAACTGAAAGGAGAGATGAACAAGATTAAGCCTCCAACATTCGATGGAGAACATAAGAAGGAGGAAGATGCCGAGACATGGTTGCTTGGCATGAAGAAATACTTCCAATTGCAGAATTATTCTACCCATACAGAAGGAAGAATTTCAATGTACCAACTAAAAGGAAAAGCGTCCATGTGGTGGGATCAGTTTGTGCAGGTGCAGCACATCAGAGAGAAAGAGGTCACTTGGAAGGAATTTAAGAGGCATTTCGAGAAAAAATACCTAACTAAAAGATACTATGACAGAAAGATGAAGGAGTTCTTTGAACTCAAGTTGGGCAGTATGACCATTGATGAGTATGAACGAAGTTTTCTGGAACTACTGAAGTATGTTCCATTCATCCAAGACGAGGCTGTCAAGATTCAGAGGTATCTGAGTGGACTGCCACCTTCCATTGGTGACACGATTCAATATGAAGATCCTAAGACTATGGATGAAACAATAAGAAGGGAGAAATGATTATACGAACAACAAAGAGAAAAGCCTACCTTTCAGAAGGCTTGGGATGACCAGAAGAGGTTTAAGAAAGAACAGAGGCAGAAGGGAGACAAGCCTTCCTTTTTCTGAAACAGTCGTCAGGGACAGCCATCATTTAGAGAGCCGAGAAGAACTGAAGAGGGAGCACAAAGACAAAGAATGATGCCCATTCAGTTTTGGGGATGTCAAGGAAACCACAAGTACATAGATTGTCCCCATAAAAATGGTAAGGTGAGAACTGTACATACTGTTCAACAAGCTGAAATAGTGGAGGATTTGGGCAGCAGAATGTCGAGGATCTACGCAGCCCTGGAAAATAAGAAAGCGGAATTTCAATTGCACATGATTGAAGTGGAAGGTATGATCAACAACCGAACACTTGTTATTTTAATTGATTTAGGGGCTAGCCATAATTATGTAGATCCTAGAGTGGTGGAAAATTTTCATCTAATGAAGAGCAAACATGAGAAGTCTTGGTTAGTGCAGTTAGCCACAGGGACCAAGAGGAAGCTCACCGAATTGGTTAAGTCATGTTTAGTGGACATGAAAGGAATGAGCACTAAGGTTGAATTGAACATTCTTCCTTTAGGCTCATATGATTTCTTAATTGGGAAGGACTGGTTGGACCAGCACCATGCCCTTCTGGATTTCCGTAACAAGAGGTTCACATGTCTGGACGAAGAGGGAAATCAGGTAACAATCCAAGGAATTCCCAGAGCCGTGGCTGTTAGAGAAATCTCAGCCATGCAGCTGAAGAAATGTTACCGGAAAGGCTATCAATTATTTGCAGCCCGACTGGAAGAAGTATTCAAATATGTGGTCTCGAATTTTGAAAAACACAGGGTACTCAAAGAATTTAAGGATGTATTTCAGGAGGTGTCTGGACTACCTCCGAAGAGGGACATTGATTTTTCTATAAATTTGATGCTTGGAGCAGCTCCGGTTTCGAAGGCTCGTTATAGAATGAGTACACCAAAGATGAAAGAGTTGCAATTGCAGCTCGAAGAGCTACTAAAGGAAGGTTACATTTGTCCCAACATGTCACAGTGGGGAGCCCCAGTCCTATTTGTGAAGAAGAAAGATGGGACGTTGAGGTTGTGCATTGACTTTCGGCAGTTGAATAAGGTCACTGTCAAGAACAAGTATCCTCTGTCGAGGATTGATGATCTTTTCGATCAGTTGAGGGATGCAAAAATATTTTCGAAAATAGATCTCCAATCTGGATATCACCAAGTGAGAATAAGGGATGAGGACATCAACAAGACCGCCTTCAAAAAAAGGTACAGCCATTATGAGTTTACAGTGGTGCCATTTGGATTGTCCAACGTGCCTGCTGTCTTTATGTGCTTAATGAATGGAGTGTTCAAAAATTATCTGGACAAGTTTGTCATAGTCTTCTTGGACGATATCTTGGTGTATTCCAAGACAGAGGAAGAACACGAACAACACCTTAGAATGGTGTTGCAGGTGTTGAGAGAACACCAGTTGTATGCAAAACTGAGCAAGTGCTCATTTTACCAAAAGAAGATCCATTACTTGGGACACATTATATCCGAGGAGGGGATCGCGGTGGATTCTGAGAAGGTACAGGCCATTCGAGAATGGCCAGTGCCAAGAAATGTGGAGGAAGTAAGATCTTTTATGGGTCTGGAAGGCTAATATAGGAGGTTCGTAGCCAGATTCTCAAGGATAGCGCATGCTATCACTTCCTTGCAAAGGAAGGAGAAGAAATTTCAGTGGACTAATGAATGTGAGAGCAGCTTCTAGCAACTAAAGCAACTGCTCACTAGTGCTCCAATCCTGAGGATTTAAGATCCAAGCAAGGATTATGTAGTGTGCACAGATGCGTGTAAGGAGGGGCTGGGAGGAGTTTTCAGCCAAGAAGGATTTGTAGTTTGCTATGAATCCTGAAAGTTGAAGGAACATGAGAAGAATTATGCCACTCATGATTTGGAGCTGGCAGAAATCGTTTACGGCTTGAGGAAATGGAGACATTACCTCATGGGAAAGAAATTCGAATTAAGAACAAACCACAATGGTCTGGAATATTTATTTGATCAGCCAACCTTAAATGCCAGGAAAATTGGATGGCTGGAATTTCTGTGTGAATATGACTTTGATATCAAGCATATCAAAGGGAAAGAAAATAAGGTGGTTGATGCACTTAGCAAAAAAGTGCATGAATTACATGCTACAACCATTAGCATGTACAGAACTGAGATTAAAGACATAATTATTGATGCTACGAACGCTGATTTGTAGTACAAAAGACTTGTAGCAAAGCTACAACAGCATGAGAAACCACAAACCAAGGACAGTTGCACCTTGGGGACTGATGGTTTACTTCTGCATAAGAGTAGAGTATATGTACCCAATGTCCGAGAATTGAAGCTGGCAATTCTAAAAGAGATGCATAACGTGACTTATGTTGGACATCCTGGATATCAAAAGACTGTGGCAGTGGTCAAAAGCCATTATTTTTGGCTGGGTTTGAAGAAAGAAATTGTTGAATACATCGCTAGATGCATGGAGTGCCAAAAGGTTAAGGCTGAGCATAGACACCCAACAACGTTGTTGCTGCCTTTACCTATTCCTGAATAAAAATGGGACGTGGTAACAATGGATTTTATCACAGGATTGCCCAGAAAAAGCAAGCAGCATGATTCAATCATGGTGGTGGTGGAAAAGCTTACTAAAGCTGCCCATTTTATTCCACTGAAAACCACCCACAGAGCAACAGATGTTGCTGATATATTTTTAAAAGAAGTTGCACGCTTGCATGGAATTCCTAAGACAATTGTGTCTGATAGTGACCCGAAATTCACTTCGAATTTCTGGAAAGGACTGTTCAAAGGATTCATAACGAATCTAAACTTTAGTACAACGTATCATCCTGAGTCTGATGGACAGACAGAGAGAGTAAACAGAGTAATCGAAGACATGCTGAGAATGTATGTGATGGATAAACCATAAAGGTGGGAAGACTACCTGCATTTGGTAGAATTCACCTACAATAATGGGTACCATGCATCATTGAAGATGAGCCCATTCGAAGCGCTTTATGGAAGAAAATGAAACACTCCAGTGAGTTGGGATAATCCAGCTGACAGAGTAGTAGTTGGGCCTGAATTTCTCAATTTAGATATGGAAGATCAAATGATTGAAATTAAACATAATCTAAAAGTTGCCCATGACAGGCAGAAAAGTTACGCTGATAGTAATAGAACCCATAGAGAATTCAAAGTGGGTGATCATGTTTTCTTGAAAGTGAAAACTAACAGGAGTTCCTTGAGGCTGGGAAGTTGCGCCAAGTTGGCAACAAGATTTTGTGGGCCATTTGAGATCCTGGAAAGGATTGGTCCGGTTGCATACATGCTTGCATTACCTGCATCTATGACTGTACAAAATGTGTTTCATGTTTCACTACTTAAGAAATATGTACCTGATTCTAATCATGTTATCGATTGGACTGTGATTCAGGTGGAACCAGAAGGTGTCCTGCAAGTGCATCTTGTGCGCATATTGGACAGGAAAAGAAAACAACACCGGAATCGATCTATAGAACTTGTAAAGGTACAGTGGACCTGGTACGGTCCTGAGGACGCGACATGGGAGAATGAAGAAGTTATGCGGGCAGAGTACCCGCATCTTTTTGAAAATTTTGAAAGACTTGCAGAGGCAGTGTAAGTTGCACTGAGGACAGTGCAAAAAAATAAGGGGAGGGGGATTGTAGTGTCCCCAAGGCTGAGTCTCGTTGCAAATCATGATATATGAAATGAATTGTAAACATGTTCTATAGGCTGGTGAGCCAATTTTTGTATAAGCTGGTAGGCTTATGTGTTTGTTAGGCCAGGGTGCCTAAGTGTTGAAGGCCAGGAGCCTGTTGTTGTACTTGTATGTATACAAAATGATTAATAAAATATAAACACCGCCAGGTGCCGACCGACCACGATGAATGAGTGAAGGGGGACTGGGCGTCCACAGTGTGGGCAAGGTATTAGGGGATGGAAGGTGGAAAAATGGGCTAAGTGTTGAGCCTAGGGGCTAAGCCTAGGGGGCTTAAGCCTGGGTATAATATTTTAATATTATTTCCCAAAAGACATGTGTATTTTATTTTATCCTAAATTCCTGGCAAGGGGAAACCGTGCAAAAGGGATGCATGCTATGGGAACGCATGCATTTCCCAGGGTGACAAGTGTCAACCCTAGTGCATGCAAATATAATAGCCGAGATGAACCATGTAAGGGGGGTATTCTCCATGCTACCCGATGGTCTAAGTGTGAACGGTGCGACCTCTGCAAGGATACCCTGGTACAATCCCGAAAGAAAAAACTGTGAGACTGTCCCGTGATTGATGAACCTGTTCGAAGAGCGCGTGTTTGTTTTTCCCAATTGGCTGTTGTGGTCACGCAGAGCTGGACTACGCATGGCATACTGGCTAGAGTAAGCTCATTCTGAGCTTGTGTATGAACTCTCTTCGGGCGAGGTAGGTGACTGTGGTTGGAAGAGGTAGGTTGTCAGGCCTGTGAGAAACTCTTTCCAGGTGAAAGAGTTTGCTGGGAAGTGGTTTCTTCCAGAGAGTGCCCAGCACCAGCTACGGGCTCTGAGGCTTCCTGATTCAGCCTGTTTCCAAGACCCAGAGAGGAAGGTTAGCACTGATGGACTGTGCGTGTGAAGGTGTATACTCGCAGGCAGAACAGAGATGTGGGGAATGAGAGTCTGGTAGTAGTGGGCGTAAGATGGCATCTTTGGGAAGAATCCTTCCAGATATTTATGTGTTGTTTTCCCTCTAACCTTAGCCTAGCCTAGGATTCCTTGCCTTGGGGTGGAGCTCATTCCTAACTCGGGGGTGATCCACTATTGAGATGATGAGCAGTGTGGTCTAAGGCCGGGAGGTTCATGGAAGGTCTGCACTTGGTTGGTGGATTTCACCACTGTTACAAGATAAGTATCTAACTATGTTCTTATCACATTTTGCATGACTGTGCTACATAAATTATCATAATTTCTGCTATGTATATGAATTATTGTTAAATGCTATGGATTGTTTAATCATAACAGTAAATGATATGTTTTACTCTGAGTTCAATGTATTTCTTACTTGAATGCATCTGATTACATTAAATCTATACACATTATGTAAAAGTGCGTGTACAGATTGCTACATAGTGCATTATAAGCTCTGGGTAAGCAAAATGTTACACTACACATGGCTTGCCCCAAGTTGTCACGTTCCGCTGGAAGCTCCTGTTCGCTCCTACCAAACGTTTCTGCTGGGATGTGCTCGACTTATGTTGTTTCTCCCTGGAAGGTGGAGAGGATATGGAGGAGTGCAGAGGCCTTCCCATCTAGTTTCTGCAGTCAAAATTGTAGATCATCCATGCCCTATCGGATCTCGAAGACCATCCCATGAAGAATGCCCATGTTGTCCTGCATCTACTCGTCTGGGATGGAGTCAGAGAGAGAATGTGGAAAAGGTGGTGCCTCCAAGAGTGGGCGAATGTGAAAGGCTTCTGAAGCCAACATAGGTGCGCTGGCAGGGGGAAGTGGAGGAGCTTCAAGAGGTGCCTGAGAAGTTGAGGCCTTGTCCAGGATGAGATCTGAGGGTAAGTCAAGTGAGATGTGTGTATGAACCAAAAATTCAAGTCGGGAAGAGGTGGCGAGTGGTTCATGTTCAGGCTACGAAGAGTGCAAGGAGTGCGAGGAGTGTGAGGACAGTGAATATTGGGAGGGGGATAGGCGTTCGAGGCCGAAATGGAAACCAAGGCGAGGTATAGGCACTAGTGGTTGAGATGGAAACCAATGAGAGTCCCTTCTTGGCCTACCTCTTTGCCTAGGTATATTGACAGCTCGGGGAAAATGGTTGGGTTGTGAGGGAAGCCCCAGGTGAACGGAGAGGGCTGGAGAAGAGCCAGTTACAGGAGAGCACCAAGGAGCTGGTAGGAAGGGTTTGAGGCACAACAAAAGAGAACCAAGTAAGAGGTAAGCTGGAATGAGCCATATCTGTGCAGCTGGAGGAGATGAAGGCTAAGCCACTTGTAGAGGTTGATGGAGCCTTATATGAAATCATCCATCGAGAGGACAACCAGAGAGGGGAAGCACACCAGGCTTAATGACGCCTCAGACGTTGAAGGATGATTTAATTACATGGGGGTGGTGGCTGTGCTTGGAACAGATCCGTCAAATGGTCTTCACCATGTTGGCCTGTGCATGCCTCCTCGTTTTTCCATGTGTCCCGCACCATCACCCGATCCGAGGCAGAATTAAGTATTTATAGTTAAGCTTAAATATAACCAGAATTTTTTAAAGAATGGATATTTCAATTATCATTATCATTATTAAGATTCTATTATACATAATAATAGATGGAATGTCCACTCATTAAAATGGATGCAAAAGGAACCAATGATATAATATATAAAATATTACTTTAAGCTAACCAACTATAGAAAAGATTACTATTGACATGAAAAATGTTATATCCATAAACTAACGCAAAAAATAAAAATAATATAGAAAAATTATGGAATATAAGTGCGAGAAATCAGGGTTATCGTTCTGGAAATTTGTTGAACTATTCATGCTCGGCGTACAACGTCAGAAGGATGGTTTCCATTCTTATTGCCAAGGTTATAAATTGAGATATCATCTGTGTAAAATACTCCTTTTTAGATGTTTCAAGACTCAAAAGAATCTTGGATTCATATTGAAAAGCTATGGGGATGTTGATTAATCTGGATAAATCTTGCTTTGATCATAACAATTTCTCTCAAGAAGAAACAAACTCCTTCTTGAACTTGATCCCGACCCACAAGAAAGGCTCTGAAGAAGGAATTAAATATTTGGGTTCTTTATAAAACCTTATCTGTACAGAAAGAAGGATTGGGATGGCTTGTTCTTAAAGTGGAAGCAATGATTTTCTCTTGGGTTAATAGAACCTTATCTAGAGGGGGCTACCTAGTGTTGCTTAAATCTGTTCTGGAAAGTATCCTTGTATTTTGGAACTCCATAAGGACCTTTCCCAGAGGCATTCTGGAGAAAATAAGGATTATAAGTTGTAGATACTTGTGGGCAGGCCATAAATCACTGGGGATGTCCATTTGGCTAGTTGGTCCTCCATCATTATGAAAAAAAACCTTGAGGATGGGGAGGGACTCAAAGATATTCATCCCTTTGCTCGTGTACTAGCAAGCTAAAACCTTTGGCAAGGGAATTCTCTTTGGTTGATAGTTCTTCACTCGAAACATTTTGCTAATTTATCCATATGGGAATGATTTTGTCTTCGAGAGAAACCCTCAAGGGATTCTATCATGTGGAAATATTTAGTGGAAGTCTTTTCATTTGTCTGAAAATGGACAGTATGGAAAATTGGTAATGGAAGAAACCTAGGATTAGGAGAGGAGCCTTGGCTAGGAGCAATGGACAATTTCAAGCTTTCTGAACCTTTGGTTCAACTTCTTAAAACCCACAACCTCTTCCTCTTACACGATATCCATTTAGGGGACCCTCAACCACGAGGAATCCTTAGTGGTGTGATTCATTCTCTTCGGGTTTACTGCAATAATTTCACGTAGAATGAGACTCCTTTATTTCAAGGTTGTCTAAAAAATTCATCCTACTAGACAGTGAGTCCTCAGACACTCTCTCCCGATCCTATAACCAAAAGGAAGGTTCCTTTATAAACTTTAGAGTGAAACTTGGATACAAAGCGTGCAAAGAAGAAAGACTTCAAGTCCATCCTAAATGATCATGGTGGAAACATTGTGGTAAAGAAAATCTCCGTTAAGATGAAAAATTTATCTCTTGCTAGTGAAAAGGGGATGGTATGACCCTAATCATTGTACATTTTTATTTGGTGACGAGGAATCAATTTCTCACCTTTTTGTCTTTTGTCCCTATGAGGGCTAGGTTGCAAAGTTGGTCAAAGAAAATTTAAAAGCCAAGGTTGAATGGAACAAGGAAAGTCTCGAAGAATGTTATAACATATGGATCCATGACAAGGTGGTGATGCTTTATTCTGGTTTACAATGTATCATGATTTCAAATTTAGGGTGGGCCCGCAACTCATCAATTTTTGAAGAAAAATGGTTTCCTCCGCGGGTTATTACAACGATTATGCTTAACCAGGTTGTTGATTTTAAAGAAGATCCAAAATCCTTTAAGATGAATACCTCCCTCTTCCTATTAACATTAACTAGGGAGGTATTCAAATGTCAATACTTCCTCTTCCTAATCATGGATCATTCTTCCTAATCACGTCACTATATGTGACATAGGAAGAATGTTAGTCCCAGACCATTTTCTTGAAAATAAGATTTTGAAATAAAATATAAGAAATTATTTTATCATAATTAAGTATTTATAGTTTTTTTTTGTAAGTAAGAGTATTTTATTAATATATAAAGAGCCTCCAAAAACAAAACCAGAATTATAGAATGTTCATAGTTGTTGTGTTGTAGTAAATGAACTTCCCCAAGGGGAACCCAGTTTAGCCAGCTGGTGTTATGGTCTACATGTCTATCAAACTATTAAAAATGTAAACAGAGCTGAGAGTAGTAAAGTAAAAAACATGAATAGAGTCTTCATAAGGGTCATACATTTGGCTTATATTCCGGCCACGTGGCATGGGTTGCCTCGTTCCAGAGCTCTTCTTAGACAGTTTTTCCTCGCCATTCCATCTGCGTGTCAGCATCTGCATTATCCACTGCTGCTGCAACCTCCCCATCCATGTGCATGGCTTGCCCCAAGTCGTCACCTTCCGCTGGAAGCTCCTGTTCGCTCCTACCAAATGTTTTTGTTGGGACATGCTCGTCTTGCGTTGCTTCTCCTTGGAAGGTGGAGAGGATATGGAGGAGTGCAGAGGCCATCCCATCTAGTTGCTGCAGTTGGAATTGTAGATCATCCACGCCTTATCAGAGCTCAAAGACCAGCCCGTAAAGAATTCCCATGTTGTCCTGCATCTACTCGTCTAAGATGGAGTTGGAAAGAGAATGTGGAAAAGGTGGTGCCTCCAAGGGTGGGTGAATGTGAAAGGCTTCTGATTCCAACACAGGTGCTCTGGCCGGGGGAAGTGGAGGTGCTTCAGGAGGTTCCCGAGAAGTTGAGGCCTTGTCCAGGATGGGCTCTGAGGGTAAGATGAGCGACTTGTGCATAAGAACCAAACCTTAAATCTAGGAAGAGGTGGCGAGTTGTTCAAGTTCAGGCTGCGAAGAGTGCGATGAGTGCGAGGAGTGTGAGGAAAGTGAAGACTGGGAGGGGGATAGGCATCTGAGGATGAAATGGAAACCAAGGCAAGGTAAAGGCGCTCATGGCTGATATGGAAACCAGGGCGAGCCCCTTCTTGGCCTACCTCTTTGCCTAGGCATATTGATAGCTTAGGGGGAATGTTTAGGCTGCAAGGGAAGCCCTAGGTGAACAGAGAGGGCTAGAGAAGAGCCAGTTGCAAGAGAGAACCAAGGAGCTGGTAGGAAGGGTTTGAAGCACAGTAGGAATGAGCCATATCTATGCAGCGGGAGGAGATGAAGGTCAAGCCACATGCAAAGTTTGATAAAGCCTTCAATGAAATCACCCATCAAGAGGACAGCCAGAGAGGGGAAGCACACCAGGATTAATGGAGCCTTAGACGTCGTAGGAGGATTTAATTGCATGGGGATGGCGACTGTGCTTGGCACGGATATGTCACATGGTCTTCTCCATGCTGGCCTATGTGCACCTCCTCATTTTTCCATGTGTCCCACACCATCACCCGATCCGGGGCATAATTAAGTATTTATAGTTAAGCTTAAATATAACTATATTTTTTTAAAGAATGGATATTTCAATAATCATTATTAAGCTCCTATCATACATAATAATATATGGAATATCCACTCATTAAAATGTATGCAAAAGGAACTAGTGATATAATATATAAAAGATTACTTTAAGCTAACCAAACATAGAAAAGATTACTATTGATGTGAAAAACATTATATCCATAAACTAACGCAAAAAAATAAAAATAATATAGAAAAATTATGCAAACTGAGTGCAAGAAATCAGGGTTGTCATTTCGACGATTTGTTGAATTATTTGTGCTTGGCATACAACGACTCAAGGATGGTTGCCATTATTATTGCCAAGGTTATAATCTGAGATATCATCTGTGTAAAATACTCATTTTTAGATGTTTAGAGACAGAAAAGAATCCTGGATTCGTATTGCAAAGCTACGGGGATGTTGATTAATCCAGATAAATATTTCTTATCTCTTAACAACTGCTCTGAATAAGAAACAAACTCCTTATTGAACTTGATCACAACCTAGAAGAAAGGTCTTGAAGAAGGAATTAAATATTTGGGTTCCTTATAAAACCTGATCCGTACAGAAAGATGGATTGGGGATGGCTTGTTCTTAAAGTGGAAGCAATGATTTTCTCTTGGGTTAATAGAACCTTATCTAGAGGGGGATGCCTAGTGCTGCTTAAATCTATTCTGGAAAGTATCCTTGTATTTTGGAACTCCATAACCACCTTTCCCAGAGGCATTCTGTAGAAAATAAGGAGGATAAGTTATAGATACTTGTGGGAAGGCCATAAATCCCTGGGGATGTCCATTTGGCTAGTTGGTCCTCTATAATTATGACAAAAAACCTTGGGGATGGGGAGAGACTCAAAGATATGCATCCCTTTTCTCGTGTACTAGCAGGCTAAAACCTTTGGCATGGGAATTCTACTTGGTTGAGAGTTCTTCACTCGAAACATTTTGATAATTTATCCATACTGGAATGGTTTTGTCTTTGAGAGAAACCCTCAAGGGATTCTATCATGTGGAAATATTTAGTGGAAGTCTTTTCATTTGTCCGAAAATGGAAAGTATGGAAAATTGGTAATGGAAGAAACCTAGGTTTAGGAGAGGAGCCTTGGCTAGGAGAAGGGGACAATTTCAAGATTTCTAAACCTTTGGTTCAACTTCTTAAAACCCTCCACCTCTTCCTCTTACATGATATCCATTTAGGGGAACCTCAACTATGAGGAATCCTTGGTGGTGTGATTCATTCTCTTTAGGTTTACCGAAAGAATTTCACGTAGAATGAGAATCCTTTATTTCAAGGTTGTTTGGAAAATTCATCCTACTAGACAATGAGTCCTCAGACACTCTCTCCCGGTCCTATAACCAAAAGGAAGGGTCATTTATAACCTTTAGAGAGAAACTTGGATACAAAGCATGGAAAGAATAAAGACTTCAAGTCCAGCCTAAATGACCGTGGTGGAAACATTGTGGTAAATCAAATCTCCGTTAAGATGCAAAATTTATCTCTGGCTAGTGAAAAGGGGCTGGTATGACCCTAATCATTGTACATTTTTCTTTGGTGATGAGGAATCATTTTTCTCACCTTTTTGTCTTTTGTCTCTATGTAGGCTAGGTTGAAAAGTTGGTCAAAGAAAAATTAAAATCCAAGGTTGAATGGAACAAGGATAGTCTCGAAGAATGTTATAACATATGGATCCATGACAAGGTAGTGATGTTTTATTTTGGTTTACAATGTATCATGATTTCAAATTTAGGGTGGGCCCACAACTCATCAATTTTTGAAGATAAATGGTTTCCTCGGAAAGTTGTTACAACGATTATGATTAACTAGGTTGTTGATTTTAAAGAAGAGCCCAAATCCTTTAAGCAACATATTCCTATTCTCCCCACCTTAGATTATGACATCCCATGGGGATATTTTGATGGGGGCACCCTCCTTCGTGAGGAGTTGGAGTAGTTATGTTCATTAACTAGAACCATTACGTTTTCATCATATATTCCCCTAGCCAAGGGTCAAATAACAGGGATGAGCTAATTGCAATGTCAACGTCAATGTTTTTGAAGACGACAAATCATAAAGACATTAAAAAGATATAGGTTATGGGGGACTCAATAGATTGGGCCCAAGGAAAATTAGAAATCCAAAATGTCAATGTGGAAAATATGTTGTGAGATATCAAGCTATTCCATCCATCCTTTGAATGTCATGAGCCATGTAAGGAAGAGGCTTTACAGAGGGGAGCCTTTGGGTACTATGACTACTTTTAGGGGGAAAACTAAAGCTATGTAGTTTGGCCTTTAATGAAAGAAAACGTAAGTCGTGAAGTTTTTTTTTATTTTTTTATATGATTGAGAAAGATTGTAACATGTATATTTGTGGATTACTCTTGGAATATAAAAAAAAAATTTACTCAATTTTTTTTATATAGATGTACAAATATTTATTTTAAATAAATTTATTGTTATTGAATTGTATATCCTTTATACATATTTTGAAGAAAAATATTTTTGAAAACTCTTATTTTGAAAAAAATAAATAAATAAATAACAATATAACTTATTTTATAAATTTTAAAGAGAAAATTTAAAATAATATGTTAATATGAGTGTGTATGTTTTACAACTAATTTTAATGATGATTTTTTTTAAATAGCAATAGAAATATAATTAATGTTTCTTGATGTAAAATATACATTGATTATATATAAATAATCAATTATTTTTTAACAAGTCAAACAAATGAAATTGATCAAAAACAATTTTGAAAATAAATGTCTTGAATAGTTAATTTTTATTACGGGTACACTATTGGAAATGAGCACATTTAATGATCTTTTAATCATAAATTCTAACGGTATTGTTATCAATTGAAGATGGTGGCATATTCTTAATGGTCCTTCAAAATCAATGAATGCATCCCTTAACTTGTTTACTTTTTAACATTTACTTAATATGATTAAAAAATTAATGTGTGACCATGTATTGCCACATACAAGTGATTAACAAACTTACTTGAAATTAAAAAAATACTTCACTATTAATATTTTCTATTTTATATTATTATATTTACATCTCCCCCAAATTTACCATATTGCCAAGTATTTCATATTCTTTCGAGCTTAATGAATTCATAAAGGAAATCAGACAATCAAATTGTGGTTGTGAAGAATTATCAATGTGCTCCCTAGAACCTTTTTCATCATCTAAGAATCTTGAAACAAATGTCTATTAGATAGTGTTTGAATCTCGACCAATATCTTTTGTATATTTAATTGGATTGTTTAGTACTAAATTTGAGTTTTTGAGTTTAAATTTGAATTTAAATTTTTTTAAATTGGATTTCTATATTAGAACCATTCTCCTAAGAGCCATCGTGCCTGATATTGAGGCTTGGATGACGTTTTCGAGAGAGGAATTCTATGAGGATCCTGATGCGAATCAACAACCTATTGCAACCGAATCTTGGTTGATCAGGGGATCAAATTTTGCTAAAAAATGCAAAGTGCGTGGAATCACTTCAAACTGGGCGAGAGCGTAGGCCTCATCGTTGCAAACCCAACGCAACTGGTTTCGTCTCAAATGGATGTCGGGAGCGAGAGATATTGCAATATGTTCATCAAGTCAAACATGTAATTTTTTTTTATGTTGATTGTATAGTCCGTACAGTCCGTACATGATTACGTGGAAGAACCGTACAAACGTACATGTGGTGACGTGGTAGTTATTATTGGATGACATGTGGTCGAATAGGGAGTTGACACGTGGCACTGTTCAGGAAAGTGATTGGGTGCCACGTGGCCCAATCATGGGCTGCCACGTGGCACCCCAGGATTGGTTGATTGTTATATGTAAAATGTAATGGAGTCTGTGGGGTTCGACCCCCGGAACTCCCTTCCACATTACGCCTTCGCAAAGACCGTCCGACCAACGGACCATTGGCTATTACTTAATATATATATATGAGTTTGTTTATATTTAAAATCAAAGTTTGTAACCGTTGGCGGGAGGTCAGTCCAGGGCTTAGCCCCGGCCCATGGTCATTTGTTTACGCATATGTCCATACCATATATGCTATACACCAAACGGTCGGTGCGAGGTTTAAACCATAGCCTGTGACCTTTGTATATACCGTGTGACCTTTGTATATGCATGCGGGATTTGTTTAAAGTGGTTTTCACAGTTTGAAAACCGACCCGCCATGTTTCATTACTTTGTTTGGTATTAAAACAGAGCCCTTTTTAATATAGCGTGAGGTCCTATGACCCATATGCCCAAGTGCTTAGGCAGTTAGGTGTTGGCGCACCCTTAACTGTCCTACGGTTTGCACCGTTGGCGCGTTTGTGCCCGTTGCTGGGTTTTCATGTTATTTATTGCGTGTGTGCCAGGTTCACACAAGAGGGGTGCAATTTGTAGATGCAGAGACACCACGCTTGAAGGGGGAGACTTCTAGGAGGCCTAACTTCTTCGTTTTTAGACCGATTGAGGTGCCGAAAGAGCCCAGACAAGGGTTTTTGGACGCTCTGAAGCCATTGGAGCAGTCGGTTTGTGAGTTTGAGCATTGTAAGACATGACTTTGAGCACTTTTGAGAAATTAATAATAATGATCCATTGGAAGCTGGACAAGGAGATGTAGCCCAAGAGAAGGGTGAACTCATTTATCAATTGTTGTGTTTATGTGCTTATGTTCATTGATTATGTTGTTGTCTATGTGTATTTTTCATAAGTAATCCCTTAATCTATGTGTTGCAAACTGATCCTTTTGCTTTAAACACATAACATTTACATTTCAAATAATTTCAAGTATTTCAAGTCTTCTTCATTTTTAGATCAAGTTGGTATCAGAGCACTGGTTTTTGAATACTTGATTGTTTGCAAAAAAATTTTCTGATGCTCACAAGGTTGAAACTCACAAGAGCAGAAGGTCAGCTTGTGGAGCCAAGTTCTCATCTGACAAGGAGGAAGCATATACCATCACCACAAGTTTTAGGGAGACATTCACCAAGCTTGGCTCATGCAGAAAGTCATGAACAAGTTCCTACCGAAGATGAAGATCTCAGAAAGGCTGTCATGGAGATGAGATAGATAATGAAGATATTGATGGAAAGGAACATATTGTCGCAGGGTGAAGGATCCAACCCTTCAATGCATAAGGGAGGAAGTGGTGACAAAAATCCAGACGGAAATGGAGGGAATGGTGCTTCTCCACCACCCTCTCCTCCATCATCATTATCTTCTTCTTCTTCTTCTACTAGTTCGATATCTCTTCCGAATTCTCCAAAAGGGCATGGTAAAACTAATTCACAAATTCCTTCATTAAAGCTTGATATAAAATTTGAATTGCCAATATACAATGGAGAAGTTAATGCTGAGAAGTTAGATAATTGGATACGTCAAATTGAAGTATATTGTAGAATACAGAAAATTCAAAATGATGAAACCAAAATTCAGCTTGCTTCGTTAAGATTGGATAGTGCAACACTTATTTGGTGGGAATACAAGACTCAGGAGGATATGAAAAAGCATGGTAAAATTTTTGTTTGTTGGATTGATTTCATTATCGCAATTAAAAAACAATTTTATCCATTGGAATATAAACAAAAGGAAACTATGGAATGGCAGAATTTTAGACAGGCTAAAGGATAGAATGTACAAAGATTTACTTAGGAATTTAGGAGAAGAGCTTCTGTTTTGGGAGTAGATTTGTCTTCTCAGGAAACTTTGCTCAAATATATTGGAGCTTTACATAGTTATTTGAGACATACTATACTCATGTTTAATCCTTCGAATCTAGATGAAGTT
>JZKD02S1715862.1:88073-100594 GCA_000966675.3 Picea glauca | reverse complement strand
TCATTTTGGTGTAGGCAAGACAGTGGCTAATTTGCAAAGATACTGCTACTGGCCTAAAATGAATGAAAGTGTTTCACGATATGTTCGAGGATGTTCGTTGTGTGCTACAAGTAAAACTAGCAATCAAAAGTTGGGTTTGTACACTCCACTTCCAGTTCCTTCTTGACCTTGGGAAAGTATTTCCATGTATTTTGTCGGTGGTTTACCTATGTCAAAACAAGGTCATCATTATCTTTATGTTGTGGTTGATCGATTCAGCAAGATGTGTATTTTGATGCCTTGTACTAAGCAGGTAACATCAGAAAAAATGACACAGTTATTTTTTCAAAATGATTGGGTGCATTTTGGATTGCCTAAGTCCATTATTTCTGATCGGGATTCTCGATTTGTTGGAAGCTTTTGGTCGAGTTTATGGGAACTCATGGACACCAAACTCAAAAAGAGCACAGCTTTTCATCCATAGACAGATGGTCAGACAGAGGTGGTAAATCGTACAGTGCTGCATCTTCTTCGTGCTTATCGTAGCAAGCATCCTAAACTTTGGGATGAACATTTACACCACATTCAACATGCGTACAATCGAGCTAAGCACTCTTCGACGCAAACGTTGCCATTTGAAGCATGTTTTGGCTATTTCCCAAGTCGCCTTTAGATTTTATCTTTGGGAAAGATATTGTTGTCGATGGTCAATATGAAATTGATAGGGAAGAGAAGTTCATTGAACAAATTCAGTCTATACATCAGGTGGTGCAAGAGTAGTTGGAAAAGAGTCAGGCCAAGTACAAGATGAGACATGACAAGCATCGTGTTGATCACAGTTTCCAAGTTGGACATGAAGTTTGGATTTACATCAGCAAGGAGAGGCTTAAGGGAGAAGGTAAAAATTTGAAACTGATTCGATATGGTCCTTTCAAGATTATCGACAAGATTGGTAACAATGCTTTTCATTTAGAATTGCCTCCTTATATGCAGATGTATGCAGTTGTTAATGCTAAGAATTTGAATTTGTATGAACCTCCTTTGATTGATGATCAAGGAGAGCATGTTCATATTCCTTCCATAGATTATTTTTCTCCAGAGTATCTAACATAACTGCAGGAAGACACTATCCTTGATAGAAGAATGCGAACTTCAAAACGAGGAAATGTGGAGTATCTTCAAGTTGGTCTTAAAGGGACGAATCCAAGTAAGGCCGAGTGGATTGAGGTTGGAAGGGTGAGAGAACATTACCCTCATCTTCACATAGACTAAAAATAGTCTTTTGGAGGTCCAAAAGATTCCCAATGGGGAGGTGTGATCAGGGGATCAAGTTTTGCTCAAAAATTAAAAGTGCTCGTAATCACTTCAAACCGGACAAGAGTGTAGGCATCGTCGTTGCAAACCCAATGCAACTCATTTCATCTCAAACGGACGTTGGGAGCGAGAGATATTGCAATCTGTTCATCAAGTGAAATAGGTAAAAAAAAATTGATGTTGACTGTACAGTCCGTACAGTCTATACAGGCTGATGTGGTAGTTATTATTGGATGATAGGTGGTCGAATAGGGAGTCGACACGTGGAACTGTTCGAGCAAGTGATTGGGTGCCACATGGCCCAATCATGGGCTGCCACGTGGCACCCCAGGATTAGTTGATTGTTATATGTAAAATGTAATGGAGTCCATGGGGTTCGACCCCCGGACCTCCCTTCCACATTATGACTTCGCAAAGACCGTCCGACCAATGGACCATTGGTTGTTACTTAATATATATATATATATGAGTTTGTTTATATTTAAAATTAAAGTTTGTAACTGTTGGCGGGGGGTCAGTCCGGGGCTTAGCCCCGGCTCGTGGTAATTTGTTTACGCATATGTCCATACCATATATTTTATACACCAAACAGTTGGCGCGGGGTTTAAACCATAGTCCGTGACCTTTGTATATACCATGTGACCTTTGCATATGCGCGCGGGATTTGTTTAAAGTGGTTTTCACGGTTTGAAAACCGACCGGCCATGTCTCATTACTTTGTTTGGTATTAAAATGGAGCCCTTTTTATTATAGCGTGAGGTCCTATTACCCATATGCCCAGGTGTCTAGGCAGTTAGGGGATGGCGTGCCCTTAACCATCCTACGGTTTGCACCGTTGGCGCGGTTGCGCCCGGTGCTGGGTTTTCATGTTTTTTATTGCGTGTGTGCCAGGTTCACACAAGAGGGGTGCAATTTGTAGATGCAGAGACATCAAGATTGAAGGGGGAGACTTCCAGGAGGCCTAACTTCTTCGTTTTTCGACCGATTGAGGTGTCGAAAGAGCCCAGAAATGGGTTTTTGGATGCTCTGAAGCCATTGGAGGAGTCGATTTGTCAGTTTGAGCATTTTAAGACATGTTTTTGAGAACTTTTGAGCAATTAATAATAATGATCCATTGGAAGCTGGACCAAGAGATGTAGCCCAAGAGAGGGGTGAACTCCTTTATCAATTGTTGTGTTTATGTGCTTATGTTCATTGATTATGTTGTTGTCTATGTGTATTTTTCATAAGTAATCCGTTAATCTATGTGTTGCAAACTGATCCTTTTTCTTTAAACACATAACATTTACATTGCAAATAATTTCAAGTATTTCAAGTCTTCTTCAATTTTAGATCATTGGCCTTGCAGACATACCAAAGGCAAGATGTCACAAAATGAGGATTAAGTGATTTTAGTAAAGAAATTGGAGATCATCAGTCATTCGCCCAGACAAAGTATAATAATTGGTCGGAACTATCTTCAAATGTAGTGGAAGTTCCTTTTGAATCTCCCTGGCAAATCTCTACTTCTCAAATTGATACCTCCAATAATTAGGGCTGATCAAATTGAGATGCAAAGATTAGGGTTAGGGTTATTCAAATTAATATTAATGTATCAATTAACAATACATTAGTTATTAATGGGGTTAATAAGAGTAGGGTTATACTAACACAACGACCTATAGTATATTTCATTTACAAACCTTAATAAGGATTGATGCTAAGTTTGTAAATTAGTTATGTCTTTCAACGTTCATCGAGTTGTTATCACTTATGTCATTTGTTGTATGTTTAAAATGGATGCAAATGAATCTTATCCTTAAGTCAATGGAACTGGTAATATAATATATAAAAGATTAGGTTGCAAAGTCAATTATGTAGGCTAGGTTGCAAAGTTGGTCAAAGAAAATTTAAAATCCAAGGTTGAATGGAACAAGGATAGTCTCAAAGAATGTTATAACATATGGATCCATGAGAAGGTAGTGATGTTTTATTCTGTCTTACAATGTATCATGATTTCAAATTTAGGGTGGGCCCGCAACTCATCAATTTTCGAAGACAAATGGTTTCCTCGACAAGTTATTACAACGATTATGCTTAACTAGGTTGTTGATTTTAAAGAAGATCCCTAATCCTTTAAGCAACATATTACTATTCTCCCCACCTTAGATTATGACATCCCATGGGGATATTTTGATGGGGCCACCCTCCTTCGTGAGGAGTTGGAGTAGTTATGTTCATTAACCATAACCATTACATTTGCATCAAATATTCCCCTAGCCAAGGGTCAAATAACAGGGATGATC
Source organism: Picea glauca (assembly GCA_000966675.3). Taxonomy (NCBI): domain Eukaryota; kingdom Viridiplantae; phylum Streptophyta; class Pinopsida; order Pinales; family Pinaceae; genus Picea; species Picea glauca. The sequence goes on along the minus strand of JZKD02S1715862.1, from coordinate 97,016 downwards.
TAATTGCGATGTCAATGTCAACGTTTTTGAAGACAACAAATCATAAAGACGTTAAAAAGATATAGGTTATGGGGGAGTCAATAGATTGGGCCCAAGGAAAATTATAAATCCAAAATGTCAATGTGGAAAATATGTTGTGAGATATCAAGCTAGCTTGTCCATCCATCCTTTGAATGTCATGAGCCATGTAAGGAAGAGCCTTTATAGAGGGGAGCCTTTGGGTACTATGACTACTTTTCGGGGGAAAATTAAATCTATGTAGTTTGGCCTTTAATGAAAGAAAATGTAAGTCATGAAGTTTTTTTTTTTTGAATATATGATTGAGAAAGATTGTAACATGTATATTTGTGGATTACTCTTGGAATATAAAAGAGGTTTTTACTCAATTTTTTTTAATTTTTTTATATAGATATACAAATACTTATTTTAAATAAATTTATTGTTATTCAATTGTATATCCTTTATACATCAATTGAAGAAAAATATTTTTGAAAACTCTTATTTTTGAAAATATTTTTGTAAAAAAAATTAGAAAAAATAACAATATAACTTATTTTATAAATTTCAAAGAGAAAATTTAAAATAATATGTTAATATGAGTGTGTATGTTTTACAACTAATTTTAATGATGGTTTTTTAAAAATAGCAATAGCAATATAATTAATGTTTCTTGATATAAAATATACATTGATTATATATAAATAATCAATTATTTTTTACCAAGTCAAACAAATGAAATTGATCAAAACAATTTTGAAAATAAATGTCTTGAATAGTTAATTTTTATTATGGGTACACTATTGGAAATGAGCACATTTAATAATCTTTTAATCATAAATTCTAATGGTATTGTTAGCAATGGAAGATGGTGGCATATTCTTAATGGTCCTTCAAATTCAATGACTGCATCCCTTAACCGGCTTACTTTTTAACATTTACTTAATATGATTAAGAAATTAATGCGTGACCATGTATTTCCATGTACAAGTGATTAACAAACTTACTTGAAATTAAAAAAATACTTCACTGTTAATTTTTTCTTTTTTATATTATTATATTTACATTTCCCCCAAATTTACCATATTGGCAAGTATTTCATATTCTTTCTAACTTAATGAATTCATATAGGAAATCAGACAATCAAATTGTGGTTGTGAAGAATTATCGATGTGCTCCCCAGAACCTTTTTCATCATGTAAGAATCTTGAAACAAATGTCTATTAGATAGTGTTTGAATCTCGACCATCATCTTTTGTATATTTAATTGGATTGTTTAGTACTAAATTTGTGTTTTTGAGTTTAAATTTGAATTAATTTTTTTTTAAATTGGATTTCTTAATTCGAACCATTCTCCTAAGCGCCATCGTGCCTGATCTTGAGGCTTAGACGAAGTTTTTGAGAGGAATTCTATGAGTATCCCGATGCAAATCAACGACCTATTGCAACCGAATCTTGGCCTTGCAGACATACCAAAGGCAGGACGTTGCAAAATGAGGATTAAGTGATTTTAGTGAAGAAATTGGAGATCATCATTCATTCGCTCGCCCAGACAAAGTATAATAATTGGTCAGAACTGTCTTCAAATGTAGTGGAAGTTGCTTTTGAATCTTCCTGGCAAATCTCTACTTCTCAAATTGATACCTCCAATAATTAGGGTTGATCAAATTGAGATGCAAAGATTATGGTTAGGGTTATTCAAATTAATATTAATGTATCAATTAACAATACATTAGTTATTAATGGAGTTAATAAGAGTAGGGTTATACCAGCACAACGGCTTATAATATATTTCATTTACAAACCTTAATTATGATTTATGCTAAGTTTGTAAATTTGTTATGCCTTTCAGTGTTCATCGAGTTGTTATCACTTATGTCATTTGTTGTATTTCGAAAATGGATGCAAATGAATCTTATCCTTAAGTCAATGGAACCGGTAATATAATATATAAAAGATTACGTTAAGCTATCCAAATATAGAACAAATAACTATTCATATTTATTTAAAGCCGAAAATCATTTTATCCATAAACGAACGCTAAAAATAAAAATAATATAGAAGCATTATGGAATCTGAGCGCTAGAGATCAGGGTTACCATTCCCGCGATTTGTTGAGCTATTCGTGCTAGGCATACAAAAATTGAAGGATGGATTCCATTCTTATTGCCAAGGTTATATATTGAGATATCATCTGTGTAAAATATGGAAAAAAATTGTGTTTCCCATAAAATTTGAACAGTAAGGAAGCGAGAGATAGATATGGGGAAAACAACGACAGAAGGGATAGTTTTTATTTTGTTATTTTTAAGCATTGTGCAGGGGTTTCTTGAGAAGGTGGAAGAAGAAGCAGTGATGAAAGTATCTTTGCATGCCAATCCCAATCTCTCCCTGAATTCTATTGATTGGACCATGTATCGATCAAATTCTTTAACATCCAGATTGTAGACTGCAAGTAGTAATAGAAATTATACGTACATATAACCATTGGGAACATGCGACAACATTCATGTTGTATCAGGGAACTCAGATGGCACTAGTTATATTTTGAGTTTTGTTTTTGGGATGCTGCAACGCAAAAAGTCAAGGTGAATTTTGATATCGCCTAGGACATGGCATGGTTAAAATCTGATTATAGTGTTGGTTCCTCTACTTACAAGCACCTGGATTGTAAGTGCTTCTATAGTGACGTGGATGACATATCTTACTAGGAGATGGATTGTAAGTGCTTCTATAGTGCTTTTACTTACTAGGAGATGTGCATTGCTTGAGTTACAAATTAGCAGAACTGGCTCCTTATTTATACTAAACTAGCCTCCCAAATGAACATGAATTTTCACTTTTCTCTTTTCACATTATGAATACCGACCATAGTTACAAAATTCAACACTCCCTCTTAACTAGGGAGGTATCCAAACTTCAACACTCCCTCTTAGTGAGGGAAGAAATACCTGCGATCATATCTTCATTGGACACTATTATGTCATATAAAGGCTTGTATCAAATAATCATGAACATCAACAATGTGCCACACCCTGGTCAGTATCTTGACACATCGAATATCATTTATATAACATCAAATTTTTGGGCCATACTCCATCTGAGTAATGAGGGATGATGCTGAATAATTCAAGTGCTGAAACTTGAACACTCAACTAAGTATCCCACAATTGTCACGCCCTCAACATAGTGTCTCGTGACTACAAGGACCATTCTTCATAATCACATCACTATATGTGACATAGGAAGAATTTCATCCCCAGACCATTTTCCCTAATTAGGTCACCATATGTGCCATAGGGAAAATGCCAGTTCTCTCATATGTTGAAAGCCACTTCATGGGATACAGGGACCATTCTCTTAATTAGTTCACTACATGTTCCATAGAAGAATGTCAGTCCTAGACCATTTTCTCTAATGAGGTCACCATATGTGCCATAGATAAAATGTCATTCATGTAACAACGTCCCTAATCAGGTCATCATCTCTACCATAGGGGGCATACCATTCATCTTGATGCAGTCACCATCTGTGCCATATGAGAATTTCAGTCTTGGCCCATTTCCTGCAAAAAATCTCAGTCCATAATACATCAGTAATCTACTCAACCTAGACCATTCTCAGTACGAAGAATGTTATTCTAGTAACACACTGACTATCCATGATGCAAGGATCTAAACACTTCCTCTCAAACAAGGGAGTAATCTCAAGAATCCCTAACATGTATCTGAATTATACAAAATTTCCCTCTGAAAAGGGCTTCGTCAGAGTATCATCTATCTGATCATCGATGGAGATGTACTGGAGCTTTACTTCTTCCTTATGGAAGATATCAACACCATCTTGGACCATTGTTCCCAACCCAATCACTATTTGGGACACAAGGAGAATGACTTACCATGTTGTAATCACATTAGTATTCCCTCTTAACGAGGGAAGACATTAACATCAACAAAGTGGTTCACCAACTAGCCAACTCAATGATGGTCAGCATTTTTCAGATTCCATGAATGCAAGCAATCTTCTCATTTGTATGTTGAAGCCTGGTTGCTTCATTTTCACCATGCCTCGGATGAAGTTATGTGAGAAGCCTTTGAAGACTCATTGCTTCCACAACTCACATCATTGGCTGCGATCTATTATGTCTGTGTAGTATTGAGTGCTATAGAGGTTTACTTTCATGAATCCTGACTGATTTACACCTTCTAGTGCTATAATTGTTTTAATTTACTGATTAATGTGTAAATTCACAATATATGGGTACATTTTTTTAGGGTTTTAATGTATTTTCAATTTTTATGAACACATCACTCTTCCTTTCCCACCGGTTTTCAACCTCAATCTTATAGATCCGATGAGGTATCCTCTAAAAATTCATTTTAAAGATATGTGCTATCAATGAAACCATTTGGGCACAAAATTGAGACCAGGGTTCTGGAAGTTACCAACAAAAGACATTGGTTATGCTGACTATGTCAGTTTAATAATACAAGTAGTGCTATAATTGTTTTATTTTTGTGATTAATGTGTAAATTCACACGAAATGAGTAAAATTTGTTTAAGGTATTAATGCATTGTCATTTTTTATGGACGAGCATCGCTCTTCCTATCCCACCAGTTTTCAAAATCAAACTTATAGATCAGATGAGGCATTCTCTAAGAACTCCATTTAAAGATAGGTGTTATCAAAGAAACCATTTGGACGCAAAATTGAAGATTCATTAGTTGATTTTTCTATATGACATGATCACATAGATTTACTAGGTGATACGAATTGCTTGAGTTACAAATGAGTCAAATTGGCTCCTTATTTATACTAAACTGGCCTCCCAAACAAACATGAATTTTCACTTTTCTCTTTTCACATTATGAATACCGACCATAGTTACAAAATTCAACACTCCCTCTTAACTAGGGAGGTATTCAAACTTCAACACTCCCTCTTAGTGAGGGAAGAAATACCTTGCGATCATATCTTCATTGGACATTATTATGTCATAGAAAGGTTTGTATCAAATAATCATCAACATCAACAATATGACACACCCTGGTCAATATCTTGACACATCGAATATCATTTATATAACATCAAATTTTGGGGCCATACTCCATCTACGTAATCAGGGATGATGTTGAATAATTCAGGCACTGAAACTTGAGCACTCAACTAAGTATCCCACTGTTGTCATGCACTCAACAGAGTGTCTCATGACTATAAGGAACATTATTCATAGTCACGTCACTATATGTGACATACGAAGAATGTCAGTCCTGAACCATTTTCCCTAATCAGGTCACCATATGTGCCATAGGGAAAATGCCATTTCTCTCATATGTTGAAAGCCCCTTCATGGGATACAGGGACCATTCTCTTAATTAGGTCACTACATGTTCCATAGAAGAACGTTAGTCCCAGAAAATTTCATTCATGTACCAACGTCCCTAATCAGCTCAACATCTCTACCATAGGGGGAAGACCATTCATCCTGATGAGGTCACCATCTGTGCCATATGAGAATTTCATTCTTGGACCATTTTCTGCAAAAAATCTCAATCAATAATACATCAGAAATCTACCCAACCTAGACCATTCTCAATAGGGAGAATATCATTCTAGTAGCACACTGACTATCCATGATGCAAGGATCTCAACACTCCCTCTCAAACAAGGGAGTAATCTCTAGAATCCCTAACATGTCTCTAAAGTATACACACTTTCCATTGGAAAAGGGCTCCGTCAGAATATCATCTATCTGATCATCGATGGAGATGTACAGGAGCTTTACTTCTTCTTTCTGGAAGATATCAACACCATCTTGGACCATTCTCCCCAACTCGGTCGCTATTTGGGACACAAGGAGAATGACTTACCATGTTGTAATCACAATAGTATTCCCTCTTAACGAGGGAAGACATTAACATCAACAAAGTGGTTCACCAACTAGCCAACTCGATGATGGTAAGCATTTGTCATATTCCATGAATGCAAGCAATCTTCTCATTTGTATGTTGAAGCTTGGTTGCTTCATTTGCACCATGTCTTGGATGAAGTTTTATGAGAAGCCTATGAAGCCTCATTGCTTCCACAACTCATGTCATTGGCTGCGATATATTATGTCTGTGTAGTATTGAGTTCTATAGAGGTTTAATTTCATGAATCCTGACTGATTGACACCCTCTAGTGCTATAATTGTTTTAATTTAATGATTAATGTGTAAATTCACGGTATATGGGTACATTTTTTTAGAGTTTTAATGTATTCGCAATTTTTATGAACACATCGCTCTTCCTTTCCCACAAGTTTTCAACCTCAAACTTATAGATTCGATGAGGTATCCTCTAAAAAATTATTTTAAATATATGTGTTATCAATGAAACCATTTGGACGCACAATTGAGACCAGGGTTCTAGGAAGTTACCAACTAAAGACATTGTTGTAGTCTAGGAACATTGGCATATTGAACCTTCCACAAGGGAATGAGGTCTCACCCAAAGCATAGCTGAGACTTGTATAATGAAGGAATTAAGTATAACACAACATAATATCTATGTCTACACTACTCAGATCCATATATCAACCATTAAACAACAACAATAATGCGACATTTTATAGATAAATTGAACAAATCCATTTGTTGATTTTTCTATATGATATGATCACATAGATTTACTAGGATATTTGAACTACTTGAGTTACAAATGATCCAAAATGGCTCCTTATTTATACTAAAGTGTTCTCCCCAATGAACATGACTTTTCATTTTTCACATTATGAAGAGCGACCATAGTTACAAAATTCAACACTCCCTCTTAACTTGGGAGTTATTCAAACATCAATGCCCTCTCCCAGTGAGGGAAGACATACTTGGTGATCATATATTCATTGGAAATTCTTTTTTCATAGAAAGTTTTGTATCAAATCATCATCAACATCAACAATATGCCACAACCTATTCAATATCTTGACACATTGAATATCATTTATATAGCATCAATTTTTTGGTCCATACACCATCTAAGTAATCACACGTGATGTTGAATAATTCAAGTACCGAAACCTTCTCACTTAACTAAGTATCCCATAGTTTTCACACAATGAACAAAGTGTCTCATGACTACAAGTACCATTCTTCCTAATCACGTCAATATATGTGACACGTGAAGAATTTCAGTCCCAGAAATTTTTCCCTAATTAGGTCACCATATGTGCCATAGGGAAAATTTCAATTCTCTCAGATGTTGAAAGCCACACATTGGGCTACAGGGACAATTCTGCTATTCAAGTCACTACATGTGCCATAGAAGAATATTGGTCCTAGACCATTTTCTCTAATCAGATCACCATATATGCCATAGAGAAAATGTCATTCATGTACCAACCTCCCTAATTAGGTCATCATCTATGCAATTGAGGGAAGACCAATTACCTTTATGAGGTCATCATATGTGGATATGACAATGTCAATATTGGACCATTTTATGTAGAAAATGGCAGTCCATGATACATCAACAATCTGTCCAACCTAGACCATTCTCCAAAATGAGAATGTCAGTCCAACAACACATTGACTATCCATGATGGAAGGATATCAACATTCCCTCTCAACCAAGGGAGCAATATCCATAATCCCCAAATTTTATCCGAAGTATATATACTTTCCCTTGGAAAAGGGCTCCATCAGAATATCATCTATCTGATCATCAATGGAGATGTACTGGAGCTTTACTTATCCCTTCTAGAATATATCAGCATTGTCTTGGACCATTCTCCCCAACTTTGTCACTATCTAGGACACAGGGAGAATGACTTACCCTGATGTAATCACATCAACATAGTAGTTAACCATCTAGACAACTCGATTATGGTAAACATCTATCAGATGACCTAAATATCAACAATATTCTTGTTTGGGTTCTGAATCCTGGCTACTTCATTTGCACCATGTCTTAGATGAAGTTATGAGAGAGTCCTTTGAAGCCTCACTAATTCCAAAAATATCGTGTAACGTTGCGAAGAAACACTACTGTAGCTATAACACTCTTTCATACTATAGCGCTCTAATACCATTATGTAACGCTCCCCCGGCCATCATCCAACCCACTGGCCGGGAAGATGCTACTTTGTGGAACAACATCATTTTATGCTTAATTAATAACATGCATTTAAAACAAGTTAAACACATTTAAACTCAGATTCAGCACAAAATTATTGTTGACATAAATAATCCATGGAATTAACATTAATTCATATGCATAGAAGAATACATGATAAATATAAATACACAGACATGAAAAACATAATTAAAACATCATCTGGTACTTATCTTTGAAACGATGGTAGTTCCACCAACCACATCCAGGCCTTCCACAAACCTCCCAGCCTTAGACCATGCTACTCATCAACCTTAGCAGTGGGTCACCCCTGAGCTAGGACTAAGCTCCACCCCAAGGTAAGAATCCTAGGCTAGGCTGAGGTTACAGGGAAAATAACACAGAATGACTGGAAGGATTCTTCCCAGGATGCCATCTTACGCCCACTACTGCCGGACTCTCATTCCCCACATGCTTGTTCCACTTTGGAGTATACACCTTCACAAGCATAGTCCATCAGTGCTACAACTCCTTCTCTGGGTCTCGGTAACAGGCCAGATCAGGAAGTCTCAGAGCCCGAAGTTGGTGCTGGACACTTTCTGGAAGAAACCACTTCCCAGCCAACTTTCTCACTTGGAGAGAGTTGTTCACAGGCCTGACAACCTACCTGCAAGATACCAGATATATAAAATATGCAGAACATAAATGAAATTCTAGAAATGATAGAATAACAATAAAATATCCAGCATAATCTTCACAATACATAGAAATGATATACGAAAAAGCAACAGAACAACACTTTGATTCAGATAGCAATGTTCACAGGCCTCTTCGAGGGGGCAACCTCCAGTTGAG
>JZKD02S1715862.1:39316-82876 GCA_000966675.3 Picea glauca | reverse complement strand
TCTTCTTACATCCGCCTTATTCTATTTTATTGAAAGGTCTTATTAATATTGACCTTTATTACATCCGAATACATTGATCTACCTATGTGCGGGTTAGGACCTTAACACTACCTCTTCCAACAAAAATCACCTTCCTCACCTGGAGAGAGGTTACACACAGGCTAAGCATGAACTCACACTGGCCAGTAAGCCAGGTGGAATCCAGCACTGCATGGCCACAACAACCAACTAGGAAAATAGACATTGGCTTTCCAGACAAGATCAACAATCACGAAATAGACTCATGGTTTTGGTTTCAGAATTGCACAAGGTGTACAGAGATCCCACACACAGGCTCAAAATTTTCAAGCAAGGAATGTACCAGCTTCCTTAGGAATCAGCTCAGACCTTTTCCCTAGTTTCAGAATTGCACGAGGGTATCTTGTAGAGGTCATATGGGACTCACGTTCAGATAGTCGATGGTGGAATGGAGGAGGAACTCCCATCATGGCTCAATTCAATAGTTTTTAACTACATGCACCTGAGTCGACACTTGTCACCCATGAAACTGCATGTGTTCCATCAACATGCATTCCTCCCCATTTGGAAGTCACTTTTCATTCCAAAAGAACTTAGGATAAAACATATATTTCACATGGTCTTTCTGGAATAATATTAAAATATTACTCCCAAGGACTTAAGCCCCTAGGCTCAACACTTAGCCCCTCTTCCTACCTTCCAGCCCCTAATCCCTTTCCCACTCTATGGAAGCTTAGTCCCCCATCACTCATTCATCGTGGTCGATCTGCACGGAACGATTTTTATATTTTTATTAATGTTTTGCATGATTACATATACAAAAGCATGCTCTTGGCCTTCAACACTTAGGCTCTCTGACCTAACAATTACATAAGCCCACCAGGTTATATAAACTTAACTCACCAGCCTATAAAACATAATTACAATTCATTTCAGAAACATGATTTACAATAGGGCTCGGCCGTGGGGACATTACAATCCCCCTCCCCTCATTTCTGCACTATCCTAAGTGCAACTTTACAATGCATTTGCAAGATTTTCAAAATTTTCAAAAATATGCGGGTACTCTGCCCGCATAACATCTTCATGCTTCCATGTCACATCCTTAGGACCATATTGGGTCCATTGGACCTTTACAAGCCCTATAGATCGATTCTGGAGCTGTTTGTTTTTCCTGTCCAATATGTGCACAGGATGCACTTGCAGGACACCTTCTGGTTCCACCTGAATCACATTCCAATCGTTAACATGATTAACATCAGGTATATATTTCTTAAGAAATGAAACATGAAACACATTATGTACATTCATGGATGCAGGTAATGCAAGATTATATGCAACTGGCCTAATCCTTTCTAGGATTTCAAATGGCCCATAAAATCTAGCTGCCAACTTGGCACGACTTCCCAGCTTCACGAAACTCCTGTTAGTTTTCACTTTCAGGAAAACATGATCACCCACTTTGAATTCTCTGTGGGTTCTATTCTTATCGGCATAACTTTTCTACCTATCCTTGAGCAACTCTGGCCCAACTACTTCTTTGTCAACTGGATTATCCCAACTCATTGGAGTGTTGGACTTTCTTCCATAAAGTGCTTCAAATGGGCTCATCTTCAATGATGCATGATACCTATTATTGTAGGTGAATTCTACCAAATGCAGGTAGTCTTCCCATCTTGATGGCTTGTCCATCACGTACATTCTCAACATGTCCTCTATTACTTTGTTCACCCTCTCTATCTGTCCATCAGACTCAGGATGATACATTGTACTAAAATTCATATTCGTTATGAATCCTTGGAATAGTCCTTTCCATAAATTCGAGGTGAATTTTGGGTCCCTATCAGACACAATCATTTTAGGAATTTTGTGCAAGCGTGCCACTTATTTTAAGAAGATATCAACAACATCTGTTGCCTTGTGAGTGGTTTTCAGTGGAATAAAATGGGTAGCTTTTGTAAGCTTGTCCACCATAAGAATGATCGAATCATGTTGCTTGCTTGTTTTGGGCAATCCTGTAATAAAATCCATGGTCACCACTTCCCACTTCAATTCAGGAATGGGCAAAGGTTGCAACAACCCTGCTAGATGCCTATGCTCAGCTTTAACTTTTTGGCACTCCATACATCTACTGATGTATTTAGCGATCTCTCTCTTCATACCCAGCCAAAAATAATGGCTTTTGATTGCTCCCACAGTCTTATGATATCTAGGGTGTCCAACATAAGTCATGTTATGCATTTCTTTTAGAATTGCAAGTTTCAATTACTGGACATTGGGTATATACACTCTGTTTTTATACAGAAGTATTCCATCAACTCCCAAGATGTAATTTCCCTCGTTCTATGGTGTCTCACTCTGCTGTAGCATTGATACCAAGTCTTTGTACTACAAATCTACATTTGTAGCTTCCAAAATTCTATATTTAATATCAGTCATGTACATTCTAATGGTTGTAGCATGTAATTCATGCACCTTTCTTCTGAGTGCATCAACCACCTTGTTTTCCTTCCTTTTGATATGCTTGATATCAAATTTGTATTCACACGGAAATTCCATCCACCTACGTTGTCTAGCGTTTAAGGTTGGCTGATCAAACAAGTATTTGAGACCGTTATGGTCTATTCTGAGTTCAAACCTCCTTCCCATGAGGTAATGTATCCATTTCCTCAGAGTGTGAATGATTGTTGTCAACTCCAAATTGTGAGTGGAATAATTCTTTTCTTGCTCTTTCATCTTCCTAGACTCATAACAAATTACAAATCCATTATGGATGAGAAATCCTCCCAACCCTTCCTTACACACATATGTGCACACCATGAAATCCATATTTGGATCTGCAATCCTCAAGATTGGAGCATTGGTTAATAGTTGTTTCAATTGTTGGAAACTCTTCTCACACTCTTCGGTCCACTAAAACTTTTTCTCCTTCCTTTGCAAGGAAGTGATAGGGTGAGCTATCCTTGAGAACCCTACTATAAACCTTTTGTAATAGCCCACTAGACCATAATGGATCTAACTTCTACCACATTCCTTGGTGCTACCCATTCTCTAATAGCCTCAACCTTCTCAGGATCAACAACAATCCCTTCTTCTGAAATAATGTTCCCCAAGTAATGGATCTACCTTTGATAAAACAAGAAATCTCAACAATGCAGTTGAAGAAGTGCTACAAAAAGGCATGTCAATTATTTGTATCCCTTGTGGAAGAAGCATCCAGAGATGAAGCCCCAAATATTGGAGACCAGGAAGTACTTACAGAGTTTGAAGATGTATTTCAGGAAGTACTTGGACTACCTCCGAAGAGAGACATCGACTTTTCTATAAATTTGATGCCTGGAAAATCTCTAGTGTCGAAAGATCCTTATAGAATGAGTATGCCAGAGCTGAAAGAGTTGCAATTGAAACTTGAAGAGCTTCTAAAGAAGGGTTACATTCGCCCTAGTGTGTCACCTTGGGGTGCCCCAGTCCTATTCGTGAAGAAGAAGGATGGGACATTGAGGTTGTGCATTGATTTCAGACAGTTGAACAAAGTAAATGTCAAGAACAAGTATCCTCTGTCGAGGATTAACGATCTTTTCGATCAATTGAAAGTTGCAGAAATATTTTTGAAGATAGATCTCAGATCAGGATATCACCAGGTAAGAATAAAGGATGCATACATCAGCAAGACTGCCTTTAGAACAAGGTATGGTCATTACGAGTTCACAGTGGTACCATTTGGTTTGTCAAATGCACCTGTTGTTTTTATGTGCTTGATGAATGGTGTATTCAGTGAGTATCTAGACAAGTTTGTCATAGTCTTCCTGGATGAAATTTTGGTTTATTCCAAGTCAGAAGTAGAGCATGAACAACACCTGAGGATGGTGTTGCAAGTGTTGAGAGAACACCAACTGTATGCCAAGTTGAGTAGGATTTGGCTCATGTTACTTATTGTAAAGAAATATATGGCTCTTTGCTTAAGAGTAGGTCCTCCATTCTCTCTATAGCTTCCCCCTATGGGATTTTTTAACTTCTAAACATTGATACTAAGAGTAGCTTCTCTACTCTATCAACAACTACCCTTCTTTGGGGATTCTCTCTATCAAAATATCTCCTCCTCTCTCTCTCTCTCTCTGTAATTTCTTCCTCTGCAAGTGCTCTATCTAGAATTGAGAGTCACTCAATAAATGATTCCTATGGAGCTAGAGGTGACTCCTCCTCTCTCTCTTCTTCCCGTGACACTGAAGGTAGCTCTTCCTTCTTCTCTATAGGTAACTCAATCTCTTCTCCCTCTATATGTAGTACATCATCCCTCTGTGGGAGTGCCTATACATACACTTGAATTGTTGTCATGCCTTCTATGTTAATGTATCCATCCACTTCATCAATCGATAAATGTTGGCTCAACACAAAAAGTAAATCCACAATAAAAAGAGTTAAAATAGTCAATTTCATTATCACCCTCCCATTTGTAAGAGAGCATGTTAATCCAACAACAAAGATACTATAAATTGTAAATATCATGTGGACTATGAGTTCTGCCTTGTACTGATTTTTTTGTCTTTAAAATTTGTGGGAACTAAATTCTTAGTGCCAAGAATACCAAACTCCTAGAGTCAAATGTAGGGATTCCTCCATGAACACACAACCAAAATATTTCACATGGAATGTCATGGTACATGATATCATATATAATTTACATAGATAATATGCAAAATATTAGCCATATTTCACTTGAAAATATTTTATTTCCTTACTCTCATGAACGATGGTTTATTTCATGTAAGACTGATTAGGGGATGATGAAAAATTGTTAGTTCTGTGTAAAACTAAGTGTGTGTAAGCAAAAATAATGGGGGAAAGGTTTAGTTTTCGAGAATCCTATAATTCCAAGAGATAAATTGAAAGGATGGATGGGATGCGATGAGAGTTCACGATGGCACGAGAAAGAATCATTGTACAAGATATTCTTTTCCTCAGTTATGAGCACATCATCTCATCGTATACCAGTCTCAAAAGTGCAATTCCACATCAAGGGTAACTCCAATTATGCATAGATGAGTATCCATGACCATGTGTACGAATGCACCAAATTCCTTAAAGAACATCTAGGAAGGGCAAAGAACATCCTCATAAATGCCAACACAGATTGCACATAAGAGTTTGATGCCATTAATTTCTCGAAAGAGAAGGACATGCTCAAATACTATCGCATTTGGGAGCTCATTGCATACTCAAGAACCAATGTAACCTCCTCCTTATCCTCTTTGTCATATATGGATAGTGATACAACTAATGATCACAACAAATCCCTTACCAGAATTCAATATAATATGACTCACCTTTCTCCAATAAGAGAGCCCCTTGCCCCTTCAAGACAAATATCCCTTGATCCAAAGAAAATGATTTGACGCAAGATTTTGCACAAGAAGATAGTAAACCATGATTGCAGAGTGTTTAGGTTATCCCTACCTAGGGAGGATCAATTATTAGGTCTTTATGTCGAATTCCATTTTATAATTGTCCAAGTCTAGCCAACTAGAGCTCATGATTCTGTTATCAAACCATTTATTTATTTAATTAAGAAAAATTCTACAATTCCCCATGGTCTCAAACTCCTTTAGAGATCTAGTAACACCTAATATAAGCTAGGCTTCCATTTCCCTTTCAGTTAGCTGGGACCTCCCATGAGGGAGTATTTCCGAGTCCATCTCTGATACCATGTTGAGTTTTCTATATGAGATGATGACATAGATTTACTAGGAGATGTGAATTTCTTCAGTTACAAATGAGACAAATTGGTTCCTTATTTATACTAAGGTGGCCTCCCCAACTGATCCAAAAATATCTTTTAAATGAAAATGGTTGACCTATTAAGCATGTGTTGATTAAGCAATTAGGAAGATTAAAGAAAGAGGAAGAAGATATGAGAAGATATCACAACCATATAAGCATGTGTGTAAGTGAAATGAAGAATAAAAAAACAACAAACCATAACACCAATATGATAACGGATTTCAGCAATCTCGCCTACGTCTTTGGGCCATTGTCTCAGTGGGTGAGGGTTTCTTATTTCCGTTAAAAGCTCAATAAGTACATCACAATAGTGCCAAAAGGTGAAAAAAATAATATCATCTTATTCTAATAGATATTAAGAACCTAACAGAAGAAATGACACTCAAATCGGATGACCAGAGCTTCCATAAATGACCCGCAAAGGTACACTCCTCAATAACTTCCCTGCATAAAAATGGCTTTGGCATGGAAAATATTCAACATAAACCTACTTTGAATATCCTTTTCTGGCCTTAAGAAGGCCTGTTTGATATAGATCTGAAGTTGGTAACCCTCTACCAACTTTCTTTGAAGATCTAGCCTTAAAAAGGGCCCAATATTCCCCCAAAAGGGAAAAAAATCTCCAATAAACATGCCTAAAATCCATAAAAAACCATTAATATATGGAAAACCCCACTTTTTGCAACATTATTTGGCTAAGCCCCTTTTCTTGTGCACCTTCCCCCTCTGCATGGTCACATGAATAAACATATAGCCAAGAACCAACCCCTAAGGGTTGCGCACTGACCCTCAATCTGAAATACTAGGTCACATGGTGAAATAGAAGTGGAATCCCCAAAACCAAGGGATACTCTCGAAATCCCACACTATTAGTTTTAATCCCAGGTCATATGGAAACAACAATGAGAACCGAGGGCTAACTAGTATGGAAGGTTTGAGTCGAGGTGCTTGACAATGGTCATATGCAATCCTAATAGAATCGAAGCTAGAGCCCATTCTATTACACCCACGTGCCAAGTGTTATGCATTGGTCACATTGGAATGATCTTGTGGTAATTTTACACTAAGGGATGGGGCTAGGCCCCAACCCTAACTCCACTTGGATAACAATACATCCAAACTTAAATTTAATGTTTCCCCCGAATGGTTAAGAACTAACACATAGGTGGTTTGGCTAGCCCGGCCTGGCAAGTCTCTAGCCCGACTAAGAGGTTTGGGGTTCAAAATCCGTTGATCCTTAAAACATATTTACCACATGAACTTTAATTCAATCCAACAGTGCCACGTGGAAGCCTATGTTTAAGCCACGTGGCACCACCCTATTCTCCCACGATATCTACCACTCATCGAATGATAACTGGTCCAACTATATGCCCTATCATCACATCCTTTCACAATCACTATCTACCATGTGTCACTATATAGCATGCCATGTTTTGTTTCATAGACATACCATGTGTCACCCTTGCAATGGTGACACACGTCACTTCCCTATTGGTCCACTTGTACTAGGCATGTCATCAATTTGTACACCTAGTCAGCTTGCCACATCAGTTGTACGGACCCTACCATGTTAGTTGTATGATCGTATGGCCTTTACATTCAACTGCCACATGGCACTCTAAGAACTATACAAATTGTACAATCAACATTGTTTTTGCCTATTTGGAAAAATGAACAGAACGTGATATCAGAAGCATACAATGTTCGTTTGATCTTGTTTAAGTTGTGTTGGGTTTGTATTGAAGAGGCCTAATTACACATCTATTTTGAAGACATTATGAGAATTTTGATTTTTAGGCCTTTCTGAGCCCTATCAAGCTCCTGGATTCGATTCTAGATCACCAACAAACAAAAATTTTCACTTTTCACATTATGATGAACAACCATAGTTACAAAATTCAACACCATTCGCAACATGATAGATAAGGACAAAACAAATTTTATGGGCCCCAAATCACTTCATTATATTAACAACATCAATATCCAAAAGCTTTATACAATATAGGTCTCCAATACAACCTCTTACGCAGCAAGATCTAATCCCTTATACCCATTACAGACTCAAATATTGTTTCAATGCAACATGAATATCGAAATTGATAACTTATTATAGAAAAATCATTACCTTATTACCACAGTAATCCATCAAAAACACTTTCCTCACTAATTTCCTTCTTCTTATTTATAATTTTAATTTTTGGGTTGAATCTTTTCTTTTCCTCTTTCAAGGTTCCTTTTTTTGCTCATGGCATTGCGTTTTCCAATATCTTCCACGTGGAACCTGATTTTTTTGACATTTTGCATTGCTTTTATCCATCCAGGTAGTCTACAATGGGTTTGAATTTTTTTGTTTCTTTTAGACTTTGAGTTGTTGAGCGGCTTGTTTGACTTTGTTCGTCGCTTCCTTTATCCTTATCCTCTTTCCAAAAATAAAGGGTCCAACAAATGTTAATCCCAAATATTTGTGAAATTTCTCAATCGTATTCTTCTTTGCCAATGCCCTCATCTTAATACCTTACAAATGTTGTCAATAAATATTGGTGTGTGTATACCTTCGGGCGTTGCCAAAGTATCGCACTACTACAAAATGGTGTTATTCTCTTCCTACACCTTCATCTGAATACCCTCTAGATTATACCAATAAATCATGCTCAATGGTTCTCTCCTCTCCTAATATATCATGCTCTACTCAATAGTTCTAAATATGGATTCCATTATTGAATGTGCATACCATGAAATTGGGACAACTGAAAACATGACAATCGATTCATACCAAATTAGGAGCGCAAAATCATTACTATAAATTCTCATTTTTATGGAAATTCTCCAGATAAAGATCACAACTCCAAATTTAAAAGGATAAAAATATTCTTTCCCCTCTTCCTCTTAAACAAGCATGGACTAAACCTCTATATATCATTTTTTTTTTAAATATATCATGTTTTTTAATAAATTGGAGAAAAATAATAAAGATATACTACAACACAAAAACAAATCATGCAATCGAAGTTGTCTTGCCTTCCTTATTGAAAATATAAGTCTCTATTAATATACAACTCTATTTTCACTCATTCAATGCTTTCAACCACTATCGAATATATTTTTCCTTGCCATAAAACCATATTTTGTTCATAGCGATATTTTGTGCACTCCAATACATATTCTAGTTCTTGAGTTCTTATTCCATGGATCACCTCTTCTCAACTTCACATGTGTTGGTTGGTAACTAGGTAAGTCCAATCACTTCACATCATTTTCCCTTTTGAATTGGTACATTCTTTCATATTCTCAACATTAATCTATCAACAAATTTTTGGCATGAACGTTGTCCTGATATCATGTTTTGTTATATATTCTCTCTCTACAACTACATGTGTCCTATTCCAAATATTTCTCTCATGTATTTACTTATGGACTACAAATCATTTGTATTCAATGGGAGGACATGTCATGATGATAAATTTAAAATTAGTGGACCATAATAATAGAAAATCTAAAAATAGAACATAATAATTATGAATTAATACTAAGACCTTTTCATATTTCTCAGTTATTGGATAAAGTGAAAAATTATGGTTTTATTCTTCTACATATTTGTATCTCATTCTATGATGGACCCCTTGGGTGGTTTCCCCCGTTCATACAAAGAATTACTCACCGTTGTAGGCCTTGATGCCCATTTGGCCTCCCATGGGACCCCTTCCGAATCTATGGAATAGATAAGAAATCCTTAGGGAAGGAATTAACATGAAATATTCTCTTGATTCTTACGTAGGACCAATGAAGTGGAAACCTAGTCAGTGCATCCCCAAAGAGAAAAAAATTCCCAATCCAGACAAAGAAATTCAGGAGATATGTTTAATATATGAAGGAACATGCGGTCATTGGGAAATTCCTTGGGATTTGGCCTTCAAAGAGGGATCTGGTAGACTATATCATATCATGATAGAAACCAAGGGATCTTGTTTAGCTGAATCTTTGCTCCAAGGGTTTTTAACATCCATGTTTCACAATCATGTGTATCGTGAACAGATATTTGAAAATTAGCCATATTGTTTTTAGTCTAAGTCTGCACCTTCATTATTGGATGGATAAATTCAATCTAGACAAGGAATATTTAACCCATGCCCCATTTAGGATTCAAATTTACTAGTTTTTGCATTAGTATTGGCATAAAGAGATTCTTGTTATAATTGGAAACACTCTCAGTATATATGTCAAAGAAATGAAAGAAACCATGAAAGGTTCATACACATACTTTGCAAGAATTTTCATCTACATTAACATCTAGATTCCCATCCCCAAATCCATTTGTCTTGGCTACTAGGATTCATATTGGATCCAAACCCTTGACTATGATTTCATTCCCTTTTATGGTCATCGCAAGCATGGCCATATATTTAAATATTTTCCTTTACTCAATCCTCAAAAACCATCCAGACTTGATTCTAACAAAGATTAAGAGGGTTTCATCAAAATTGTCAATAGGTGCAGATCTAATAGTAAATCCATTCAATCTAGTCTAGTTAAAATTTCTTTCACTACGAACAATTATGAAATATTTCATTGCATTTTGTAGAACCCCAACCATGAAAATCCCCTTTATCCCTCCTTCAGTGGCCCAAAATTGTGAAAATCGTATGATTCTCCCTCCAAACCCTGAGGATACCAAGAGACCTAAAGCATCATATTCCCCTATATATATGCCACTTATTTAAGATGTGATCATGAACCAAGAGAAATAAGATAGAATATACCCTAATTTAGATGATATGGAGTTGGAAGGTATTGATTTGTAGTGCATTGTAGATGCATGTCAAATATAGGACATCAAATAAATCTCACTATAACATATCCAAAGGTTGCATCATGATCTTCATAAAAATTCAAAGGAACCCACTTTAGCTTTGGAATGTAGACTACCAAGATGAAGACACCTAAAAGTAACCCTAGATATAACAAGTGTAGAGGTAAGAAGTCGAACTTGGAACTACTCTAGGAAATAGGGGATATATTGGTGAACTCAAATTAGAATGTATTGATAACAGACTCTTATCAAACCTCTCCTTCTTCTAGTTTTCAATAAAAATATTTTCTTGGAACATATGCGACATTAGTAGTAAGAGAAAGTAAATACTCTTACGGAATAAGGTAAAATCGAAAACCGTGACATTTTCCTCTTATAAGAAGTAAAACATTATAGATCTTCTTTGAACACCATTATTCCAAGGATTTGGAAGAAATCACAATCTATAGCCCTAGACACCAAAGGATGCTTTAGGTTTCATCAGAAATGTCTATGGACTGCAGTTGTTGAATGAAAAATATGAATTCCTATATTCATTTAAAACATTAGGTGTATTAATTTAATCTAATTTCTCGATATTAGGAAGATATTTTAGTTTCATCTCATCCTTGGCTGAGAAGAAAGGAGGAATAAAAAGGATGGATCTAGACATTCATGCCTTCAATTGTTTCATTTAAGAACTCATACTAATTGACATTGATACCATAAATGGTCTCTTTACCTAAAACAACATAATAGGTCGCACTTGAAAAAACTCTTATCGGATTGAAAAATTCCTTAGCTCTAATTCTCTCATTCTTTTAAGGATTCATATGGAGGTAAGTGAGGAAAGTATCTTGCCAGTTGTCAGTTTTATCATTGGTCCATTATTCTTATCCTTGATGTCGAAAATGTTCCTTCCAAACAACCTTTCAAATTATAAAAGTTCTTTCCATCTCATTTGTCTTTACACAATAAAATTCAAAAGTGTTTCTTGGAATATTATATTGTACAGTGCACTCTAATATACCACTCCCAACATTGTCTCAAATTTCTAAATATGCACCTCGAGTCTTGGAGAAAATAGGTCTTTGGTAACATTTTCAATCTAGGAAGCAATTGGAATAAAAAATGACATACCTGCATTATCAAGAAATAATACATGGATGGACCGAGGATATATCTAATAAAAGAAATCAACTCATTAATAAAATAGAGGAAATGTGTTGTTAGTAACAAATACTATTGAAGTAGAAATATAGAGTTCATTGGCTCAAAGAGGGGGAATGCAACAAATTATTTTTCCATATATCAATGATTCAACTCTGATATGCCAACCACTTAACTCAGATAAAATCACCTTAGGGTAATAAACTCATCTCCCAAGAAGATTGAGCATGATCTAGTATATTTCTTTATCACGTTGTTGATGAACCCCAACTTAGCAGATATGATGCCATCATTTCTATTACCCACCACATCCTCAAAATTCTCACTCTTGAGAAAAATGAATTATTTTGTCACCCAATATCATTGAAAGAGGTGGAAGAAGAAATCATGAGTATGCCCCCTATAAATTCACCAGGACTGGATGGTTTGACATCTAATTTATTTCATCACTATTGTCCAGTTGTCAAATTAAATGTTTAGGCTTTTGTTTCATAATATCAAATAATTTAAAGAATCCTTCATACTCTTAGTAATAAATTCATCTCCTCGATTCCTAAGGAAGAACATGCAATCGAACCTTCCCAATTTTGTTTGTTTTCCTTATGTAATGTTATTTACATGATTATCACCAAGCCCTCGATGCCTCAAACCCCTTTTTCCTTTTCTGGTAGGGATGGAGAAGTATAGATATGTAGAAGGTTTTCAAATACTTAATATTACCATTCTATCTAATGAGTTGGCCCACTTCCCAAAGTATTATAAGACTTTAGTAATGTTGATCAAAATTGATATGTTCAAAGCTTTCAACAATATCAATTGGAAATACATAAAGCATATTCTACTATATTTTGGTTTTCAAACCTACTGGGTCAATTAGGTTATGAAACTCAGTTCTTCTACCTTTTATTCCATCCATGTCAATATCTCTCCCTCAAGACCCTTTTAACCCTCCTAAGGCATCTGTCTGATCCCCTCTCCCCCTTTTTTTTTATCTTATCCCAGAAGGTCTTATTTGTAGGATTAAAGAAATGGTGCTCTCATAATGTCTTTAGGCGATTTCCCTTCACAATTCCTCCTCTCCCCTTTCTCATAATCAATTCATGGATGAAAATATTTTAATAAGAATTCCTTCAATAAAAGAGGTCAGGGCCTTTAAAAATATTTTGGATGAATTCATGGAAGCATATAACACCTCTATCAATCACCTCAAGTCCTATATTTTTTTCTTCAATATGCTTATTCACCTCAAATCCAGTATTTTCTAGGTGTCTCTTCAAGGATTAAGAATATCTCATGTTAATAGGTTCTCCAAACTTATTCTAGAAGGTGATTATCTTCTCACCACTCACATCCTTAATCACATTCAACATCGATATCCTCCAAGAAATATTTTGAACAATTGGTGTCTTGAGTCGCTTCTGAATCTTATTCAAACAAATACCAAGAACATTGCAGGACTTGTCCCACCTCATGTCAGAAAGATTTCAACATTCTCAATTGGAAATACATAAAGGCGATCCTGCTAGATTTTGGTTTTCAAACGTCTTGGGAGATTTTTATATCCTTTAAAAATATTTTGGATAAATTCATGGAACATATAACATCTCTATCAATCACCTAAAATCCTATATTTCCTTATTCAATATGCTTCTTCCTATTCGATTCCATGTCTCATACATCTTAGTTTTTTCTAGGAGCTCCCTTCCATCCAAATACCTTGGTGTGCCTCTCTTGGAGATTGTTATTTGCAATTTTTCCTAGGAAGACCTTCTCTCCTACTTCATGAAAAATATCACTAGTTGAATTTTTCATCCTATCAACATTGTTGGTATACTTATTCTTCTCAAATTTTTCCTGTAGACCATTCCACTATATCTCTTATCTATCCTTACTACTCCCAAGCACATCCTAAAGGAAATGAAATCTCTCCTGTGAAATTTTCTTTTGCAGGGAAACAAATAATACAAACATTGGTCGTTGGTGGGGTGGAATACGCTTTTCTTTCCAAAATTTAAAGGAGTTAATGGTTTAAGAGATATGAACAATCCTATCAACACCCTAGGGTATATAACTTGATGGTGATGGCTTAAAAAAAATGAGATTTCTCGTGTGATCTATATAAAAAAAATTATAATGCCCATAATATTAATCCTAGGAACTTCATCATGATGGTTGGAACCCAAGTAGGATCCATTAATTTGGAATGCATCTTGCAAGATAAAATATATAATCCAAGAACATAGCTTCTAGGAGATTATATATGGGAGATAGAATATTTTTTTGGTCAGATTCCTAGAAGAAGTGCCCTAAATGATGCTCCCTAAATTTTACCATTATTGACATCATGACATGGATTCCATGGAATGGTGATCTGGTATATTAACCCATATCATATTCCTCTCTCGAGCCTTCAATCCTTTACTCTGTTGCAAATTGAGCTTGTTCTTATAAGAATCAAATTCTCTCTACTTCCATACAAGATTCAATGGGGATACCAAGCTCCAGGATGATTCAATTTAAAATAGGTCTACTACCTATTGAAAAACATTCCTCTCTTCCTTTCTCTGACATATGGATTAAAATTTGGAAATCCAACTTATGGAAAAAAATTAGAGCCTTCCTTTGGATGGTTGGTTTTGGAAAAATAATCACATGGGGCCACATCATCCATTGATGATTTTCTAGGACAATCCTTTGTACCATGTGTCATAAATATAGTGAATTTACTAGGCACCTCTTGAACACTTGTGACTTCAGTCAGGCTATCTTAGACTAGGGACAAATATCCTTTTAAAAATTAGATAGAAAGTTTGACTCCATATTCCTTAGTATATCTCCTTGGAGATTCCAGGGATTTAAGAACTCTCTTCTAAATTGAATCTAGAATATTTTCCCAGAAATTTCTTGTCGAATATCTATAAACAATGGAGTAATTTCATTTTCAATGATGAAACTCTTTCGATAACAACAATTTTGACTAATATAAAGCAATAAATCATTTAGACAATTATCATTAATATATGGGATGTCAAAGCTCTTATATGTGATGATTGTGAATGTTAACTCCTCTCTATCTTTTTTCTCGCTTCTTCCCTCCGTAATCCATCATCTGCCTAGATTTCCCTTCCCTAAACCTCATCCCAACACTCTTTATCTCCTCCCTTAAAAGTTTTCATAAAGATTAAATTAAATGGTGCTTCTAAGGGAAATCCAGGTCTAGTAGGCTTTGGAGGGGTGTTCAGAGATAATGAAGGCTAGATCCTCCATCTCTACATTGGTTTCATTAACATCAAATCCAAAAATGCATCATATATCTATTGTTGCTTCAAGGATTAAGAATATATCATGTTAACAAGTTCTCCAAACTTATTCTAGAAGGTGATTATCTTCTCACCACTCACATCCTAAATCACCTTCAACAAGAATATCCTCCAAGAAATATTTTAAACAATTGGTGTATTGATTTGCTTATGAATATTATTCAAAGAAATATAAGGAGCATTGCAGGCCTTGTCCCATATCATGTCAAAAGAGATGTGATGCAGGAGCATCACCTTCAAAGTCAACAGTGCATGCGTGGAAGAAAACATATGACATCTCAACAATATAGAGTTTCAAAGCAAACATTTAACTCCGAACTTAATCGGTTGTTGAGATATTTTTATAAACGACATTTTAAAATGTAACTTGTTTGTAAAGTCTTGAAGGACTGTAAGGAATGAAGATATGGAGTGTTCACTCTATCTGGCAATAATTAGTAGTTATTATAATAGGAAAGAGTAGGTAATAGGTTTGAATTTTGAAATGATAGATTTCATAACAGGATGAGAGAGCTTGTGGAGTCGGTCCTTAGATAGTTCATTGTTGCATTGTAATAGATCAATATGTATGAGTATTTTAGGAGATCAATAGAGCATGGTAGAGTAGCAGAAAACACTATGTATTTCGTTTTTCATGAATGAATAGAACAAACATAAATTGTCCCAAATCCTTGGACTACATTCATTTCATTCTTGGTTGAATGAATGTTATTATGTGTGTATGTTTTATTTCTTCATTCATGTATGATTGTTAGAGAGATATTGACTACATGAGTTTGCAACGAAGCTAGTTGAGTTTCAATCGTTTCTCTTATGATACTTGTATGCAAGGTGTGCATCTTGAATGTAAGGAGTGTGTCAACTAAGTCTTGGACTGAATCAGAGAGAAATTTAGAGAGAATAAGAGAAACTCAGACCAGGTGCAAGGTGTGCAAAATGTCAAGAAACCAAGAAGCTTCAAAGAATTAGTGCAGAAGAACACCAAGTGGGAGAGAAGCATTTTCTTTTCAAGAAAATCCTTCGAACCGAGTTATTTGAAATATCAAGAATGCAAAGTGTGCGTGGTAGATCGAATTATTTTAAGGATATAATCTCAAAAGAGATAAAACTTTATTGATTGTTGACGAGATCCCAAAGATAGATTCGTCAGGAGAAAAAAGGTTTGGAACCTTTGAAAACAGATAAATATTCCAAGGTAGAGAGATATCAGAAGTTCAGGAGGAAGAATAATCGTGATAGTTGGATCATAGCGAAGAAGATCAACAACCATAGGATTACAATAAGTGCATGAACCTTATCACTTTGTGTAAAAAGGAGAGAGGCTACTGATATTGAAACTTGAGATTTCTAGAGTCCGGAGACCAAGAATAAAATCTTGACCATCTGATCAATGAGATAAATATGAGCCATTAGATCACTAGAGGAAAATACTAAGCATTTGATTTCCAAGATGAATCACAACTGTTGGTTGCTAGAAGCTTAGAAGGGAGAGAAACTTGAAACTTGAGATTTTTGAAGCCCGGAGTGGAAGAACGCCAAGTTGGGATCTCAGTCGTCTGATTGATCAAGTGTGATCAGTTTGAGAGTTGTAAATCCCAGAGCACAGAGAACCAAAGAGATGAAACATATCTGGAGAGTTGACGCCAGGAGGGTATGTGTCAGCAACTCAGAATATCTGGGGGGAAAGCTAAAGTAAGTTTTCAATTTGAGAACTAAAAACGTTGGATCACAGAGACTCGAAGTCCCTGAATAATATTTAGGTCACTGGACTCACATGGTAGTAGATCAATATTTCGTTGACTCACAGAGCGGAAAATTCAAAGGGAAAGTTTGTGAGAATTCACGAAACATGAACTCGGAAAATCATTCAAGCCGTTGGATCTGGGGTAACAGGTGGCATAGATCCACGCACATCAAAGAGTCAAGCATTGGGAGAAGTTGAATAGATGGTGGAAACTCTCGCAAGGAGAACTTCCCATGCGAGCTGGACTGTCAGATCATAGGAGAATTTAAATCATTGACCCGTGGAAAAGGAATATCGGTCTTTTAGGTATAAAGCAAAGGGAGATAAGTTGTATCATAAACCCTTGATCTGCGAAATCCCGACACATTCAGAGGATGAGCCCCAGGTCGTGGTGAGTGGTCACGTGGAGAAGGATAAGGGATGAGCTAGCAAGTGTTAAGCTCCTATTGGATTTTAGTAGATCGGGAGAGTCAGGGTGACTCATGTACAAAACACCTGATACAAAAAATTGTGAAACGCCTTTTGAGAGAGGTGTGGTCTGTTGACAGGCGAAAATGAACGCTCACCAACTGGAAAAGTGGATCCGGTCCGGCATTGTCTAAATAACCCAAGCCATTTGGGATGATCCACCCTGACGGGTTTAGCGGCTCTGTTGGCCGATCTAGTGTTCTAGGAAAATGAAAGAAAACTAACTAAAGAAACCAATCTAAATGAGAACAACAATTAAAGAAAACTAATAAATAAATCTCAAATAAAATATATACAACTTATTGTCTATATTATACAACAATGATTCTATTACATTAAAAGTTCAATTATCAACAAAATTAGATCTTAGTCACAAATGTACAATATTTACAGATTTACAGATTTTAAATGAAAACCTGAAAAGAAACATTCATAAACTGTCCTATGACAGCAAGACTATTGTTTTTTTTATTATTTATAATTTTACGAGAAAGAAAATAAACTGAAAACTATCTAAACTGAAAAATTAAAATAATAATATGTACTATAAATCTAAATTATATATATACCTATCTAAACTACTTAAATAACACTAATAAACTAACCTGTAACAACACTTTCCAATTTTTCCTTTGCAAAGTATCTGATTCAGTTGTTTGATGGGAGGAAACCCGCACCAAATTCTCCACAAACTTCTCGTAAACATGAAGCAACAGTGCTCTTTGAATATAAATGAAAGAACAAACAAGGCATAAAACTGACAACAATCTTATGATTAACAAATCATCACAGTGAGATAAATCCTTGTGTGAAGATCTGTACAAAATGATTCATTTAATGAAGCAAATAAATCTTTATTCACTAATTTGAAACGGAGTAATTGTTGTGCTAAAACTGAGATACATAAGACATGGACAGAATATAAATCACAATGCATTAACCTACAACAAGTATTGATATCTAAAGTAGTCAATGACTTAATCACAAATTAGAATGCACAAAACCTGAATGAAAGTATGATGAATTGAAAGCTAAAGCTGTTACAAAAGATCGACTTCCATTCAAGTCTGTATCCTCATAAATCCATAGTCTTTTTATCCCAATAGTGATGATGAGTTCATTACAAAAAATAACAAGTATTTAAAGACAACAGGGTAAAACATCCCTGTGGGAATTATCAAAACAGTTTACAAAAAACCTGGGAACAATCTCCCAAGTCTTCTCTATTTCTGTCTATGACTAACAACTTAAAACAAAACTATATCTAAACTTCTACAACATGTCCAATTTGTCAATGAAATTTGTAGGTACCTGTGAGTAGACAAGAATACACAAGTTTAGATAATGTTTTATTGATAAAATTAACAAAAAATTAAAATCTTAATACTAGCTACAGAATCTTGCGATTCTGTAGCTGGTCTAATTTGAAAACATAATCATTTTAAATCCATCCAAAATTAATAGAAATATATTCGAATTATTACACAAAATATTTAATCATTAAATCAACACAAAGAAAATCGTTCATGCCAGAAGTAACCAAATCTTTATGCCAATTTGAAACAGACAGAAATCATGTTTAACCGAATGGTAACAGAGATAGATGCAATCTGTTCAACACTTGTTATTACTAATTCGGAGCAGAAAGAATATTTTAAACAATTCGAAACCAATGAAATCATTTTCATGAGTCAATTTCAATCAGCACAAATTGTAACCGATCAAACAAATCATTCATATTCATTTAATACAAACACAATATTTTATGTCGACTTAGAAATTAACAAAATCGTTTTTAAATCTAAAACTAACAGAGTTGTTTTTTTTCGAATCAATAGATTACATCATATTTATCAAACCAATCTCTGATAGTGATGCATTTCATACATAAAATACCATGCTAATTCAAGTATACAGAATCATCTCAAAATCGAACCAAAAGAAATGAATCGAACTATCTTAGAGCCGACACAATCGATATACTTATGAAAAATTATATCAATCAAAACATAACTATGTCTGTGTTTAGCAAACAAATATTCTATACAGATCAAATGCAATCATAATCCAAAACTAAAATAATCATTCAAAACAGAACATAATCGTTTCTTGAATCTATTCGAATAGAACTGAACGAAAGCAAACCCAATCGACTACCCTAATTCAAATGTACAAAATTGTTTCAAAAACAAACCAAACAGAATCGAAAACAAATCAATAGTTTATACTAAACTGGGAACAATAAAATCGCTTTAACCAAATTATAGATGTGTCTGAGTTTAGCAAGCAAATCTTTTGTATATGATTCATAATGAGAATATCTTTGAAAGTGACAGAATCATTTTGAATCTATTAAAACGAAAAAAACTAATTGAAAGCAAACTCAATTAGTTATACTAATTCAAACCCACTCATAAAACAAAATTGATATTGAAATACATACCTGAGTAGTAGGAAAATGATTTGATCATGACAACTTTGAATTGACAAAGGCCATTGTTGCCTCCACATTTCTGAATACAATTGAACCGATAGTTTTTTGTTTCTTCTCGTTGGCTTGTAGCATGTCATTCTCATTTGATAGCACTGTCACTCTTTCCTCCAAAGATTTAATCTTATATTGCAACATGGGAACGTCGGTGTAATAATGTTCAAAAAGGCATTGCATTGTGTGCAAGGTGATTGATTTGGCATCACAAGCGAGGGTTCTTTCAAGTTACTAGGGGTGTCACTGTGAATCCTAATTCCCGGGAATTTAGGATCATTTTTGAGGCATGGAGGTAAATTGGAAACATAGTCGTAGGGTTCCATAGAGCATAGGCCATGAGAATAGGGGTATTCCTCAGTCAAGAAATGTTCAATTTCGGAGTCTGATTCCTCGCTCAGCACTATTGTCTTATGGTCAATGTTTTTCTTGGGCTTATTCCTAGCACATCTGGATACCCATCGTGCGTTTTTCTTCCCCTTACTGTTGACACCAGTATAACCTTTTCCTTTCTTCCTCACAGGCCTTTTGACGGTCTTAGTATTTCTTTTAGCACATGGGTCGGCCATGGTATCGGGTAGATCAAGGTTGGGGAAATCTGAGGGTTTGACAGGGGGTAGAAGGATATGAAGTGGCACAACTAGCCCTACCAAAGTTTTAGTAACCACAACCTTATCCTCTTGGAAACACTCGGTGGTGGCAAAGACATTCCTTGACAGGAACGCTTTCCAAGAGTCATCTCTAAGGATCAAATGATGAACGATAAGGACTTTGATCAAGCAGTGATGGAAAATGATTCTATCATCCTTCTCATGCTTGAAATGTTTGGACATTTTGTAAAGACTATGTAAGAGATAATGTGGCATGTTCAAAGAGTAGTCTATAAAATACATCAATAACCGAAGATGATACAAAAATACCAAGCCATAATGACCTTCGCAGGTCACAAACTGCTTAACAATTACCAAAAGATCGTGCCACCTAAGTTTGAGGGCAGTGACAGGCATACCTGTATCACAGCTAACAATTTTTCTTGATGTGAATAGGAGTGGCCATGGCACCTCGTCTACTTTGGAGTTTTAAACCACCTTTCCCCTGTAGTTGGTAGTCCTGTAGCCGAGCTTAGGAATTCCTCATTTAGCTCGAGTTGTATGTCTCCAACCTTAGCCCTACATCCATCGAAGGTGAGGGAGAACTATTGGGCAATCAGAAGGTTGAAACCCTCAAATCTCTGCATAAACACCAGCCAACCACTATTTTCTAAATCTTCACGAGCATTGTCGAATAGCAAGAGTGTTTGGTTGCCATTAGGCTCTATGTGCACCACAGGTTCCATAGACAAGAGAAAACACTGAGCCAGGTGAATGGGCAAGGGTTTGGATAGGGTAAACGCAGGATCAAATAACTCATAGACATCCCCAAAACCAACAAAGTTAACCCGGGATAAGAGGCAAGCATTAATTCCAAAGTGTGTGAGGGTGGTGGAACGAAATCAACCCATGTAAAACAGTCATATCCAACTGTACAATCGACGACCCATATGGTGATTTAAATCACTATTACAATGTGTTAAAATCAAATGCCATTCAAAAAGAAAACTACGGTAAGCCAACCCAAATCTTTGCATAAGCAATGGTATTTGCAAGTTTTTAAAATCAAAACAATTATCCGAAGTCAACACCAAGGGTTCGATCATAAAAAATATATGTTGTATGAAATGATTGCACCAAGGGTCTAACCACAATGTCAATGTGTTTTCATGAAAACAATGTGCCAAGGAATTCAAGGAAAGACTATAGAACATCAAACCACCAATGTATTAAGGACTCAATGACAGTCATTATAATATCATCACAGTCTTATAAAAATGAAATCATATTAACAACAAAAGAATGCCAAATGAGTAAAACTTTTGGTGTCTTGACAACTGTGCGACTATAATTAAATTGGAAATGAAATGAACACATAGATAAGAGTAACCATAATAAATCAATGATGATTTTAATGCTATTCACGTGACTTCGAAATCAAATTTTTCACGCTTGCAGTCGTGAAAACTAGAGCAAAGGTAGTTGTGCAAATGTGCAAGATAAACATGTCGTTATACCAAAAGATTGCGATGAGAATCAAGGGTTCCAAAACACTTGCATAGGAAGCTTATAAGATAGGATAAAAATGTGAAATGGATGCCAACAATGGCGACACACTCGTAGAAGTAGTTATCTCTTCCAAAAGAACAAATTCAGATTATGATAATGAGAAAAATTCTAACTCAAAGACAACAACCAGAAAATTGTTTAAACAACATCGTTAATCAAATATTCCAGGAGTGCTTAAAGGATGAAAACTGATAAAAGTCTTAAGACAAGCGAGCCATGATATTAAAGATTAAATCTCCAATACTGTTGACAGAGCCTTGATAGGGTTTCCATTTAACCCACTTTGATATCTTTATCCTGCCAAGAAGTTCCAGATCAGAATAGAGGAAATTTTAAGGTCAAGTTATCTCATACTTACGAATTTTCGTAAACCCGACATTGCTTCGCTACCAGCGGGTCTGTTCAGTACCTCAACAAAGGTGTCTTGGCATCATGCATGCATTTACCCACTGCCAGCAGACCTGTTCAGCATCCTGGTGGGTTTACAAGCACTTCCCATAGCTCTTTTATGATTTAATTTTTTAAAGATATATAATTGAGCAGGGTGACGCTGAAAATTGTGATATTTTTGACATATATATATATATTTAACAGACCTTAATGAAATTTTTTATAACTGTCCTTCATTAAGATCCAGAGAAGGTTTATTTACAGAACCAACCTTCTAAAGTAGGGAGAGATCTTCTGAGTCATTCCCTTAAGGAACAGGGACAACGTAAGAAGATAATGGATGATCGTGAAAGGATTTACTCACAGATCGAAATAAATTAACTTCTTTCAAACAACAGTCTTTTCAACACAGATGTAAATTTCAGAAGTATATTATAATCGATGTTTAGACAATTTTTCAATAGTCATTTCAGTGAAAGAATTTTCTGTTTTCTTTGTCGAAACAGTTCAAAATGCAGGTATGTGTATTTCCAAATATAAAAACTAATAAGTCCAAGGGAAAAATCAAAACCAAACAGTAAAAGAAAATAAAACAAAAACAAAATATTTACATAGTATACAAACGGTTGTCATCAAGCGAAATATATTTTCAGAGCTTGGCCATTCACTGGATAGGTGTCAGGATGCCCCTCTAGATTTTGTAATCGGAAAGAGCTACGGCCTAATTTCTTAGCAATTAAAAACAGTCCAAGCCATAAATTCTGAAATTTCGTGTGCTCTCCCTTCCCCTCATGCGGTTTGTCCCATTTCAAGACAAGGTCACCTACTTCGAAGTTCCTATCAGAGGCAAAGTTGGCATCAAACTAGCTTTTGACCACTAGTTGATGATGATCTAACTTACGTTTAGCTTGGGCTCTTACCTCTTGTAGTTTCATTAAAGCGTTAATTCAGTTTTCCAAAGGGGGACAATCTTCCTCCTGTTTTTTCTGTGATAGCTGAAGTGAGGGAAGAAGAATATGTGGTGGGAGAATTGCTTCTCTGCCATAGACGAGAAAAAATGGAGAGTTACCTATAGCAGTCTTTGGTGTTACCCTATCAGTCCAGATTGCATTTAACAATGCATTATGCCAGTTTTTGTGATTCTTGGATACCGTTCTCTTGATGATTTTAATCAGATTCTTATTTGTTGATTCTACCAATCCATTGCCCTCGGGGTAGTAGCTAGAAGAATACTTCAATTTAATTCCTTTTTCTAGAGAGAACTTGCTCATCTCAAGAGACGAAAAATAAGAGGTGTTATCGAATACTAAAAAGTCAGGGATACCAAAACGAGTGATAATATTCAAATTTAAGAAGGCAATTACCTGGCTGATATTCACAGTTCTTAATGCGACAGCTTCAGACCACCTGGTGAAGTAATCTGTGGCTGTTATGATAAAATTATGCTGTTGTGAGGATGACGGATTTATTGGACCTATAATATCAAGGCCCCACTGCTGAAAAGGGGAGTCTACTGATACTGGCTGCAAAGGAAAGGCTGGTTTCTGTAACCTCCCTGATGCTTTTTGACAAATAATACATTTGCAGCACAAGGCATGCGAGTCTCTAAAAAGTGTGGGCCAATAATAACCATCTTTCAATACTTTATGGGCAGTACTGTCACCACCAAAATGCCCACCAGCTTCTCCTGTGTGCAACTCTAGTAAAAAAATTTCTGCTTAATCTTTCTCAAGACAACGCATTAGTACTCCATCAAAATTTTGACGAAACAGAATACCATTATTCAAATGAAATGAGTCATATTTTAATATTAATGCTCTTCTCTTAGTGGGATCCAGGTGACAGGGGGCTGACCCATGTTTAAGACAAAATTTTATATCGTCATACCATGGACTGACAGAGTTTTGTGCACAACAGATTGCATTTTGATTATGTTGTCATAGGTTTGACATATCGTTTTCTTCTTGTTGTCCTGCTGCTGAATCAAAAACTAACTTGCATAACCCTTGGCCTCTCACTATTTGAGCTGGGGTAATTTCTATGTCATACTCCTGCAAGGAGGTAACCCAGTTTTCCCTCTTTTCTCCTAATTCTTTCTGCACTAACAGGTTTCTGACGGCTGGGTAAGGGACAATAATTTTCATCCTAGATTTCAAAAGACAAGATTGGAAGTGCTTGACTGCTTTAAAAACAACGTAGGCTTGTTGATCTACTGTTGGGTAATTAAGTTCTGTGCCTTTGAAAGTAGAGCTCATAAAGGCAATGGGTACTTCATTGTTTTCGATGTTCTTTTGAGTTAGGACGACAGCGTAGGAGTGGTCAGAAGCAAATGTGTAGAGTGTGAAGTCTTGTGAAAATTCGAGGCTCATGAGAGAAGGATCATCTATTATGGCCTTTTTTATTGAATTGAACACTTGATTTTCTAAGGGTCCCCAATGATATTGTGCGTCTTTCTTAATTAAATTATGTAAAGTTCTGACCATTTCGGAGAAACTGGGGACAAATCTCCTAAGAAAGACTACATAGATTTTTTGGATGAGGGAGGAGGAATTTTCAACATGACTTGAGTCCTTTCAGGGTCTATAATCATCCCTTTTCTTGACACAATGAATCCTAAGAGTTTACCTTGTTCTACTGTGAAGATGGATTTTTTAGGATTTAAGGAAATGTCGTATTTATGACATCGCTATAGAATGGGTCTTAAATGAGCTAGATGATCATTCTTGTTTTTGGAAAATACCATAACATCATCTAAGTAAACTACGATGGATTGATAGATTAAGCCTCGGAAAGGGATGTCCATCGCTCTCTGGAAAGTGGCACCGACATTAATCAATCCAAAGGGCATTTTCATATAAGCATAGGTTCCCCATGGAGTGTGGGAGGTCGATTTAAGTTGGTCTGGAGGAGACATCAAGACTTGGTTGTACCCTGAAAAACCATCCAATAAGGATAATCTCTCAGAACCAGATACCTGTTGAAGGATCTGTTCCATAGGTGGGACCAAGTAGTTGTCTTTATCAAACACTCTATTAAGGTTTCGGAAATCGACGCATAGTTGGATTTCCCCTCTTTTCTTCTGGACAGGGACAAGGTTAGAAACCCATTAAGTATGTTCAACTGGAAAAATTATCTTAGCATTTAGGAGTTTATTCAATTCTTTTTTAACGGTCGGTTCGAGTTTAGGGTGCATTTTTCTTAACTTTTGTTGACAGGGTAAAGTTTGGGGTTTCATAGGAATGACATGTTGTATAATATTAGGGTCGAAAGTTTTAAGGTCATCATACGTCCATGCAAAAACATCTTTAAATTATTTAAACAATTTAATAAATGCGGCTTTTTCTTGTTCAGAACACCCCACCCCTAAATTAATGCACTGTGGATTGTCATTAGTTCCTAAGTTTACTTTTTCATAAGATAACGAGGAACTATTGGTTTTACAGTTGACGGATTTTTTGAATTTATCTTGAAGATCGTAAAATTTCTCTAATCTAACTACAGATTTAGGGATCGAATTTACCATGTCCGATGAAGATTCAGGAGTTCTGGGATCTTGTATTACAATGAAATCGCACAAATTGTCATCATGAGTGCATTCGTCAATTACCGTGTCTTGAAAAGTTTCTTCCATATGCAGGAAGCTAATGATTCGTTGATCGTCATCAAAGACTCTCCAATTTGTGATGTTGTCAGGAACAGATGGCCTGAACAAAATTTCGACGGAGAATGTGTTCAGGGACAAGCCTATTGCAGGAAAGAGTTTGGAAGCTACGTTAGCTAATAGATCGGCTTCAGAATTATTCAATCTAGGAATATAATTTATATTGAAAGCAGAAAACTTATTCATTAAATTCCATACCTCGGTTTGGTAGATTTTAAGATGCAGAGACAGACAATGGATAGAATCTCTTACCTGTCTAACCACGATTTCGGAATAGCCAAAGACAGCCAAGTTTTGAATGTTCATGTCTAAAGATTTTCTGAGACCTTGCAAAAAACCCTCATATTCTACTGTGTTATTAGTACATTCAAATTCTAGCCTACATGCAATCAAAGTTTTGTTACCTGAGGGATCAATAATAACGTAGCCTGCACCTGCTCCTTCTTTGGACTTTGACCTGTCAAAGTATAGAGACCAAATTTGATTTTTATCGGGTGCATAAGACCATTGTGTAGAAGTTGCTGGCTACACATATGCTACAATCTCAGACTGTTGTTTTGGATTGGTGATAGTTGAAGTCTCAGCCATGAAATTTCCGAAAAAGGTATCCATCTCTTGTATTTCGGGTGAATCAGCAGAAGGTGTAAATGGTTCATTAGGATCATTCAAATCTGTGACCGTGAACTTAAGGTAGCGTTCATGATTTACCTTGATTTTGTTGGGCTTTTCATTCTCTGGAAGCCACAAGTGAGACCAATCTGTTGCGAAGTAGCCGTGTAGTTGCTCCGACCAGTCCCTGCTTAAAAATAGACCATACACTTCTGGAATATCCATGACAATAATATCAATATCTTGATGAACTTTGGGGTTAGACGATAATCTTATAAGCACATTCCTTAATTTGCCTATGACCTTAACACTAGTTCGATCAAGTTGGATGATTTTTAAAGTGGATGGTTCAACTTCAACATTAATCATCTAACACACAGACCATGGCATCACATTGGATGACGCTCCTGAGTCTACCATACAATTGTGCACGTTTTTATTAAATATTTCAAAAATTAACAAAAATGGAGGTACATTTCTGTGAGTACTAAGTGTGGAAGCTTGTGGCTTTTTACTCGCAGTTTCTAAAGCTAATTTATCTAAATTTGTTACATTATTTACAGGAAGGCTTCCTTTATCATGAGGATCAGGATTATTCTTAGCGGAAGTATTCTGAGGAACTTTGTTCTGAACAACCTTGTTACTGTTTGAATAACCATTTTTGTTGTTCTCTGTGATATTTTGTAACATTTTTTGTAGAAAAAACAGAAATTTTAATAACTCATAAACATAAATGTTAGCCCTTAACTTTTTTAGTTCTTCAACTAAATCATAATCTAATTTGGGGTTCACATGACTCTGTTTAGTCTCAGTTGGTTTAGATTGCTTTGGGGGCAAAGTCGTAGTGTTTTCAGAAGAAGGTTTGTTTGTTGTCTTACTCCTAGTATTGTAGAGATGTACTTTCTCGAAATTAGCTTGAAAGATGCTATCCGAGAAGTGTCCAAAAATGTTCGGAGAATATTCTTCTTCTTGAACTGTCTCTTATTCAACAACCTCCTCAGGAACCTCAGGAGGCATCAAGTTATCTCGGGCTTCTAAAATTGTTTGAAGGGTGAATTTTAAACTTTCTAGATTTAGGCCCTCAACATTTGGATTGGGTTAGTTGGTGGGAAAAGGCTTCCTGAACGAGGGTTTGTAAGGACCTTTACTCGATGAAGCTTCTTCGCCTGTCCTTTTCAAATCTATAACTTGATTTGACAGTTTTTGAATGACTTTAATTAAGTTTTCTAAATCCGATCTTTCAGGTTGTGTTTTGTTTTGAGAAGGTCTAGGGAGGATATCGATCTTTTTTTTGGAAGATGAAATAGTCTCTGTTTCATTGCTAGTAGTGTCTTTTAAACTAAAGATGCCTTTGTCAATCTGGCTAGCCTCTTCGAAGGCCTCTAACAATGTGGCTTTCTTTGATCTTTTTACCCAAATGGATATACTTTGATGCAAGGCTTTAGTATAGTATGCTATGATGAGATTCTCGGCAGGCATGGAATCCATAGGGATTCGGTTTTTTAGTGTTAAGAATATTTGATTAAAATCTTTAATTTTTTCTTTTGGGTTCATTCTTAAGCTAGAAATCTCCATAACTAGAACTTCTGGGGACTTATCATCTCCGAAATTTTCCAGAAAGAAGGATTCAAACTTCTCCCAAGACACGATGGTATGGGGTTGTTGGGCAAAGTACCAGGTAGAGGCATTGCCCTCTAAAGTATAGGGAAAAAACCTATAGACTATGTCTTCATGTTCGACATTGCAGAGTCTAATGGATAACATAAAAATTTTAATGTGGTCTTCAAAAATTTGTTTAGAGTCAGGGTCGAACTTGGGAAGCCACTTCTCTGGATGTTTGGGTAAGGGATGTTGAGGCCCATGTACGACCACTGCATCCTGGTCGAGCCAAGGTCTAGCCAGATTGTTCTCCTTGGCCATTGGTGTAGGCGGTGTGGAAGGATGAGAAGGGGAAATGCCTTCGTCAGAAGAGTCTTCTCCAGAAGAAGAAGGAGATGATAGAGGTGGTGAGGGTGGTATTCCAGTTCCTCCTGCAACAGGATTGAGGATTGGATATGTAGGGTTTAAAGTGAGGTTAGTGCCTCCAAGTTTTTCTCTAATATCAGAGAAATCTAAAGGTTGGTCCAAAGTTTGATTTGGTTGCCTTAGACGGGCGAAGGCACTATGTGTTCTTAAGAGAGATTGGTGAACAATCTCTTGTATGTCACCACCTACAGGATTCGGGGTTGTTGGTTCAACTGTGATCCGTAGATCATCATTTGATGTGGTTGTTGTTTGAGGGACGATGTTGTCGTTTGAATGACTTCTTGTCACTATAGTTGAGAGGTTAGGTGGTGGAGGAGTCTTACGACCACCTCGTGCCATTAATAAGTTGCAGGCCCTCCTTCTAGCGCCATTTGTTGACGACCAAAAATTAACAATGGCCAAGAGGAAGAGTGGATCCGGTCCGGAGTTGTCTAAATGACCCAAGCCATTTGGGATGATCCACCCTGACGGGTTTAGCGGCTCTGTTGGCCAATCTACTGTCCTATAAAAATGAAAGAAAACTATCTGAAGGAACTAATCTAAATGAGAACAACAATTAAAGAAAACTAATAAATAAATCTCAAATAAAATATATACAACTTATTGTCTATATTATACAACAATGATTCTATGAAATTAAAAGTTAAATTATCAACAGAATTAGATCTTAGTCAAAAATGTACAATATTTATAGATTTACATATTTTAAATGAAAACCTGAAAAAAAACATTCGTAGACTGTCCTATGACAGCAAGACTATTATTTTTTTTATTTTTTATAATTTTTTGAGAAAGAAAATAAATTGAAAACTATCTAAACTGAACAATTAAAATAATAATTTGTACTATAAATCTGAATTATATATATATATATACCTATCTAAACTACTTAAATAACACTAATAAACTAACCTGTAACAACACTTTCCAATTTGTCCTGTGCAAAGTATCATATTCAGTTGTTCGATGGGAGGAAACCCGCACCAGATTCTCCACAAACTTCTCGTAAACAAGAAGCAACAGTGCTCTTTGAATATAAATGAAAGAACAAACAATTCATAAAACTGACAAAAATCTTATGATTTACAAATCATCACAGTGAGATAAATCCCTATGTGAAGATCTATACAAAATGATTCATTTAATGAAGCAGATAAACCTTTATTCACTAATTTGAAACAGAGTAATTGTTGTGCTAAAACTGAGATACATAACACATGGATAGAATTTAAATCACAACGAATTAACCTGCAAGAAGTCTTGATATCTAAAGTAGTCAATGACTTAATCACAAATCATAATGCACAAAACCTGAACGAAAGTATGATGAATTGAAAGCTAAAGTTGTTACAAAAGATCAACTTACATTCAAGTCTGTATCATCATAAATCCATAGTCTTGTTATCCCAACAATGATGATGGGTTCATTACAAAATATAACAGGTATTTAAAGACCACAGGGTAAAACATCCCTGTGGGAATTATCAAAATAGTTTACAAAAAATTTGGGAACAATCTCCCAAGTCTTCTCTATTTCTGCCTATGACTAATAACCTAAAAAAAAAACTATATCTAAACTGCTACAACATGTCCAATTTGTCAATGAAATTCGTAGGTACCTGTGAGTAGACAAGAATACACAAGTTTAGATAATGTTTTATTGATAAAATTAACAAAAAATCAAAATCTTAAGACTATCTATAGAATCTTGCGATTATGTAGCTCGTCTAATTTGAAAACAGAATCGTTTTAATTCCATCCAAAATTAATAGAAATATATTCAAATTATTAAACCAAATCTTTAATCATTAAATCAACACAAAGAAAATCGCTCATGCAAGAAGTAACCAAATCTTTATGCCAATTTGAAACAAACAGAAATTGTGTTTAACCGAATGGTAATAGAGATACATGCAATCTGTTCAACACTTGTTATTACCAATTCAGAGCAAACATAATCTTTTAAACAATTCAAAACCAATGAAATCATTTTCATGAATCAATTTCAATCAACAAAAATTGTAACCGATCAAAATAAATCATTCATATTCATTTAATACAAACGTAATATTTTATGTCGACTCAGAAATTAACAAAAACGTTTTTAAATCTAAAACTAACAGAGTTGTTTTTTTTCGAATCAATAGATTACATTGTATTTATCAAACCAATCTCTGATAGCGATGCATTACATACATAAAAGACCATACTAATTCAATTACATAGAATCGTCTCAAAATCAAACCAAAAGAAATGAATTGAACTATCTTAGAGCTGACACAATCGATATACTAATGAAAAATTGTATCAATCAAAACATAACTATGTCCGAGTTTAGCAAACAAATCTTCTATACAGATCGAATGCAATCATAATACAAAACAAAAATAATCATTCAAAACAGAACATAAACGTTTCTTGAATCTATTCGAACAGAACTGAACGAAAGCAAACCCAATCGACTACCCTAATTCAAATGTACAGAATTGTTTCAAAAAAAAACCAAACAGAATCGAAAACAAATCAATCGTTTATACTAATCTGGGAACAATAAAATCACTTTAACCAAATTATAGCTGTGTCCGAGTTTAGCAAACAAATCTTCTGTATATGATTCATAACGAGAACATCTTTGAAAGTGACAGAATCATTTTGAATCTATTAAAATGAAGAAAACTAATTGAAAGAAAACTCAATCAGTTATACTAATTCAATCTCACTCATAAAAAACAATCGATATTAAAATACATACCTGAGCAGTATGAAAATGATTTGATCATGACAACTTTGAATTGGCAAAGGTCGTTGTTGCCTCCACATTTCTGAAGAGAATTGAACTGGTGGTCTTTTGTTTCTTCTCGTTGGCTTGTAGCATGTCGTTCTCCTTTGACAACACTGTCACTCGTTCCTCCAAATATTTAATCTTAGATTGCAACAGGGGAACGTCGGTGTAATAAAATTCAAGCCATGCATTGCATTGTGTGTAAGGTGATTGATTTGGCATCACAGGCGAGGGTTCTTTCAAGTTACCAGGGGTGTCACTGTGAAGCCTAATTCCCAGGAATTTAGGATCATTTTTGAGGTACGGAGGTAAATTGGAAACATTGTCATAGGGTTCCATGGAGCATAGGCCATGAGAATAGGGGTATTCCTCAGTCAAGAAACGTTCAATTTTGTAGTCTGAGTTCTCGCTCAGCACTATTGGATTATGGTCAACATTTTTCTTGGGTTTATTCCTAGCACATCTAGATACCCATCATGCATTTTTATTCCCCTTACTGTTGACACCAATATCACCTTTTCCTTTCTTCCTCACAGGCCTTTTGATGGTATTAGTATTTCTTTTAGCACATGGGTCAACCATGGTATTGGGTAGATCAAGGTTGGGTAAATCCGAGGGTTTGACAGGGGGTAGAAGGATATGAAGTGGCACAGCTGGCCCTACCAGAGTTTCAGTAACCACAGCCTTATCCTCTTGGACACACTCGAGGGTGGCAAAGCCATTCCTTGACAGGAAGGCTTGCCAACAGTCACCTCTAAGGCTCAAATGATGAATGATAAGAACATTGATTAAGCAATGATGCAAAAGTCTTCTATAAGCCTTCTCACGCTTGAAACATTTGGACATTTTGTAAAGACTACGTAAGAGATAATGTGGCATGTTCAAAGGGTAGTCTATAAAATTAATCAATAACCGAAGATAATACAAAAATAAAAATCCATAACGACCTTCGCAGGTCACAAACTTCTTAACAATTGCCAAAATATCGTGCCACCTGGGTTTGAGGGTAGTGACAGGCATACCTCTATCACAGCTAACAATTTTTCTTGATGTGAATAGGAGAGGCCACGACACCTCGTCTACTTTGGAGTTTTTAAACCACCTTTCCCCTATAGTTGGTAGTCATGTAGCTGAGCTTAAGAATTCCTCATTTAGCTCGAGATGTATGTCTCCGACCTTAGCACTACATCCATCGAAGGTGAGGGTGAACTATTGGGCAACTGAAAGGTTGAAACCCTCAAATCTCTAGATAAACACCAGCCAACCACTATTTTCTAAATCTTCACGGCCATTGTCGAATAACAAGAGTGTTTGGCTGCCATTAGCCTCTATGCGCACCACAGGTGCCGTAGACGAGAGCACACAGTGAGCCAGGTGAATGGGAAAGGGTTTGGATAGGGTAAACACAGGATTGAATATCTCACAAACTTCCCCGAAACCAACAGAGTTAACCCAGGATAGGATGCAAGCATTAATGCCAAAGTGTGCGAGGGTGGTGGAATGAAATCAACCCATGCAAAACAGTCATATCCAACTTTACAATCGACAACTCATATGGTGATTTAAATCACTATTACAATGTGTTAAAATCAAATGCCATTCAAAAAGAAAACTATGGTAAGCCAACCCAAATCTTTGCATAAGCAATAGTATTTGCAAGGTTTTAAAATCAAAACAATGATCCGAAGTCAACACCAAGGGTTCGATCATAACAAATATATGTTGTATGAAATGATTGCACCAAGGATCTAACCATGATGTCAATGTGTTTTCATGAAAACAATGTGCCAAGGAATTCGATGAAAGACTATAGAACACCAAACCACCAATGTATTAAGGACTCAATGATAGTCATTATAATATCATCACAATCTTATAAAAATGAAATCATATTAACAACAAAAGAATGCCAAATGAGTAAAATTTTTTGTGTCTTGTCAATTGTGCGACTATAATTAAATTGGAAATGAAATGAACACATAGACAAGAGTAACCATAATAAATCAATGATGATTTTAATGCTATTGATGTGACTTCAAAATCAAAGTTTTCGTGCTTGCAGTAGTGAAAACTAGAGCAAAGGAAGTTGTGAAAATGCACAAGATAAACATGTCATTATACCAAAAGATTGCAATGAGAATCAAGGGTACCAAAACACTTGCATAGGCAGCTTATAAGATAGGATAAAAATGGGAAATGGCTTCCAACACCATCACAACCAGTGGTCGCATGGAGGGAAATCGTGCCCAGTTCTTGTTCATGTGGGTGCAATTCATAGAGGACCTTTGGATTTTTTTAGTAGAGGTTCCAGTAGGGACCCAAAGGAGCTCATCCAACTTAGTTTAGTGATGATCCAATGACCGAGAGGTCGGAAGATCCCTATTGAGGTAGGGGGGCTGCATCATGTGGTATCAAAGCCATATTTTAAGTTTGTTTGCAGACAACAGACAAGAGGAAAAAGGAAGAAAGTTGGTATCATTTGTGATATCAAAGAAAGTTTGATTTCTATTTATAGGTGACGCAGTAAAATCATGCCACCCAGAAGGCAGGGAGTGAATCTAGAAATGGAAGAAGAAATGAGGAGACTCTCAGCAATATTGGGCTCCATGGAGACAAGACAGAGGACAGAACTAGAAACTGGAGATATCAGTGAAGCCGAGGGAGAAAAAGAAGAGGTCGAAGAAAATGATGTGGAGGATGTTGCACATGATCGCTTGATAAAAGTTGTTTCAAAGATAGGATACATAGAGAGAATAGAGGTACCTATGTATGAAGGAAATTTGGAAGTTGAATAATTGTTGGATTGGGTACGTGATATGCTAAAATAATTCGATTATGAAGATATCTAAAAAGACAAGATGGTGAAACATGCAGGGACAAGACTGAAAGGCCATGCAACATTCAGGTGGGATGAACTGCAAGCCAAACGTAGGAGAAATGGTAAGAAAAAAATTAAAAACCAGGTGAGGATGGTAGCTAAGTTGAAAGAAAAATTTATCCCAAAGGATTACCAAATCAATATTTACAGGAGATTGCAGAACCTGAAACAGAGGGGTTTATTAGTGAAGGACTACACTGAAGAATTTTACCAACTGAACATCAGGTTTGGACAAAAAGTGAATGAAGATGAGAAGATATCCAGATACATCAATGGGTTGAGATATGAAATACAAGAGAATATTAACATTATGGTTGTTAGTAAAGTTGAGGATTCTTATCAAGCAACCTTGAAATCTGAAGAAAAATTGGCCAGGTATCAAAGCCAACAAAATAGAGGAGGAAATTCAAGTAGAGGCAAGGGAACCGAGAGAGAGAAGTTCCAGAAGTTGAAGCCTTAAGATGAAAAACAAAATATTCACCATGATAAGGGTGGAAGTTCTAAATATGTACAACATGGAGGAAGAGTTTCTTTT
Organism: Picea glauca; assembly: GCA_000966675.3. NCBI lineage: Eukaryota > Viridiplantae > Streptophyta > Pinopsida > Pinales > Pinaceae > Picea > Picea glauca. The sequence goes on along the minus strand of JZKD02S1715862.1, from coordinate 48,065 downwards.
TCCAAAGGTAGAGGAAGAGAAAGAGCCAAAGGAGGCATAGTTGAATTCTATACATGTGGAAAAGAAGGACATAAATATTGGGAATGTCCCAACAGAAACAGAGAAGGAGGTGGAGAACCACACATTGTTGAAGCGTATAAACATTTGGAAGAAAAAGAAATAGAAGGAGGAAGAAACCTCATGATGTGGAAAATTCTTTTTAAACCAGAAAATGAACTAGAGGAACTAGTTCAACAAAAAATTCTATTCAGAACTGCTTGCAAGTTGAAAGACAAAGTTTGCAAGGTGATCATAGACAGTGGGAGCACTAAAAATATAGTATCCACGGAGATGGTGGAAAATTTGGAGCTAAAGACAACTGCACATCCAAATCCATACAAGGTATCGTGGTTGTAGAAAGGAGATCAAGTCATGGTAATTCAACAATGCCAAGTTGAATTTTAAATAGGAGGTTACAAAGATGAAATGTTATGTGAAGTAATTCCTATGGATGTCTATCATATTTTATTGGGGAGGCCATGGAAGTATGATTGAAAAGTTATTCACGATGGAAGAAAGAATACCTATGCCCTAGAAAAGAATGGCAGAACACATATGTTGTTACCCATATAAGGGAAAGAGAAAAATACAGAAGCTAGTTTAAGCATACTTCTCATGAGTGGGAAGGAATTCTTGAATGAAATCAAGAAGGAGAAATAAATGCATTTTTTTGGAGAAAGGAAGCCTAGAGTTATCCTTACGAATACTTATGTAGAATAATTTCCTGTAGAAATCCAGGAACTGTTAGAAAACTTTGTTGATATAGTCATAGATGAGTTACCACACTCATTGCCACCCATTAGGAGCATAAGCCATTATATTGACCTTATTCTAGGAGATAGTTTACCAAACAAAGAATCTTATAGGTTGACACCTAGGGGAAGTCAAAAATCAAGTCCAAGAGTTGTTGGATAAAGGGTTAGTCAGAGAAAGACTAATCCCATGTGTAGTACCGACTGTATTAAGTCCAAAGAAGGATGGAGGATGGAGAATGTGTATATATTCTTGAGCCATCAACAAGATAATTGTTAGGTACATATTTCCTTTACCGAGGATGGATTATTTGATGAAATGTTTGAGTGGTGCAAGCTATTTTTCCAAGATAGACTTGAAGAGAGGATATCATCAAATAAGAATGAGAGAGGGAGATGAATGGAAAACAACATTCAAGATAAATGAAGGATTTTTTGAATCGTTGGTCATGTCGTTTGGGTTGAAAAATGCACCAAGGATATTTTTGAGGTTAATCAATGAAGTGTTGAAAGGCTTCATAGGCAAATTTGTCATAGTGTATCTGGATGACATACTAATCTTCAATAAGACAAAGGAAGAAAAATTAAGACATTTGACATTAGTGATGGAAAGGTTGCAGCAAGAGAAATTGATGATAAATTTGAAGAATAGTTCTTTTATGAAGAAGAATCTCATATATTTGGGTTTCGTGATCTCTTCAAATGAATTGAAGATGGAACCAGAAAAAGTGAGAGCGATTAGATAATGGCCATCGCCGACAAGCATATTTGAAGTAAGAATTTTTCATGGGTAAAGCGATTTTTTATAAAAAAATTGTCAGAAATTTCAGTGGCATATGTGCACCCATGTTGGACACTATGAAGAAGAAACACAAGTCCTTCAGTTGGACATAGGAAGCTGAAAAAAGTTTCAAAGTGTTGAAAGAGAAGATCATAAAACAACCAATTCTGGTCTTACCATATTTTCGAAAAATATTTCAGGTGAGATGTGATGCAAGTGGATTAGCTATTGGAGAAATCTTGAGTGAGGACAAAAAGCCAATTGCTTATTTCAGTGAGAAACTAAATGATGCCAAGAAAAATTATTCCACGTATGACAAGGAATTTTATGTAGTGATTCAAGATTTGAAAAAATGGAGGCATTATTTAATTCCCAAAGAATTTTTCTTGTAAAGTGATAATCAAGCTTTACAATTTATTACTAGGCAAGAAAAAATGAATCAAAAAAAGGCAAAATGGGTAGAATTTATGTAGAATTTTATTTGTGTTACTAAACACATTGTTGGAACTGCTAACAAATTCACATATTCTTTGAGCAAAAGGAGTTTGATTGTACAAGAATTCCAAGTGGAGACCTTGGGTTCGAACACCTCAAGGAGATGTATAAAGAAGATGGAGATTTCAAAGAAGATTACGAGGCATCAAAGAATCCTTTGTTGGGAGACAGAGGGACAAGGACTGAATATTTGATCTAGGATGAATAAGTGTTCAAGGGAAGCCAATTACGCATTCCGAGCTGCTCAATGAGAGACAACCTATTGAAAGAGAAACACAACAGAGGTTTAGTTGGACACTTTGTCCACAATAAGACACTTCCACAGCTAAGCAATTCGTATTAGTGGCCGAGCATGAGAGAAGAAGTGAAGAAGTTTGTGAGTAAATGAAGAATTTGTTAGTATGAAAAAGGAAGACAACAAAACAATAGTTTGTATCATCCATTACAAATTCCAAAAAGGTCATGGGATGTAATCAGTATGGATTTTGTTTTGGGATTTCCTAGAACTCAAAAAGGGAGCAATTCCATATTTGTTGTGGTAGACAGATTCTCAAAAATGGCGCATTTCATATCATGCCAGAAGACAAGTGATGCCACGCACATCACTAATTTGTTTTTCAGAGAAGTAGTAAGACTACATGGATTTTCGAGGAGCATAGTTTCAGACATAGACACCAAATTTGTAGGACACTTTTGGAGGAATCTATGGAAGAGGATGGGGATGAACTTGTCCTTTATTTCAACATATCACCCTCAGACAAATGTATAGACTGAAGTACTAAACATAAGTTTCGAAAACTTGTTGAGAATTTTAGTCACTGAGCAAGGTCAACAATGGGACCATATTCTGGCACAGGCAGAATTTGCATTCAACAATTTAGTGAACAAGAGCACAGGGAAAAGTCCATTTGAAATTGTGTAATGATAGAACAATTTGAAATTCCTCTGGTTCCTAATACCATACTGGGAATGATAGAACAATTTGAAATTCCATACTGGGAATGATAGAACAATTTGAAATTCCTATGACATGGATAAAGTTTGCTTTCTCACTCCAAGTTCTATGTAGGGCTTGACCATCAATAGCTTTAACCAAACAATAATCCTCCACCATCCTGAAGTGTTTGGTGTCTCATGTTCTAGTGTAGAATGGGTCTAGAACCCATTCTTCAACTTCATTTAAGATATCACTCTTTGGAATACTCCTTCTCTATAGGAAAACATGCTCCTCTACCTATTCAACCTCCCTTATCTCCTCTTTTCAAAATAACTAGACAAAATCATCCTCGTGCACACAATAATCCATGGTCGCCCAAGTGGATTTAATTGGACTCATGGAGGTCAAGGATTCTTTATTGTTCCTCCATGACTTAGGGACTTTTTTCTTCTACTCCATAGGAGAACCATTTCATTAAACTTGCAACCCAAATAATCGAACACCCATATACTTATTGGGAGCAACAATGGTTTTCCCAACTGACAGCTCCACTAAAATTTGATTAGCATAGTTGGTGAATTGACATATTATTGAATTTTTTCTCTCTACACTCTGTTGTTAGGGATGTCATGTCCACCTCCACTTCCTCTAGATACATATCATGTGTAGTCTCTGACTCTTCTTTCTCTTCTAACTTAGATTCTTGATTCTGGGTATCTTTCATCTCTACTTTCACCTCTCCTAGATAGTCTTCCCCTAGATCTGGGGAAGTCTTTATTATTTTTCATATTTTCTCACCCTTTTTTCTTGTATTCTATATTTATTCCATTTGATCTTTTGGTTTCTCTTCCTCTCTCTGTTCACTAGTCTCCCCCTCCAAGGATTGGAACTTGTTATCTTTATTGTTCTCTGTGGGTGCACCTAGTTGTTTATTTTCCCTTCTACCTACCTTCTTTTTGCGTTGGATTTTTGAGAAACCATCCTACTTATGTGTTTTTCAAATTTTAGGGGAAGTCCTTATAAATGTTTCCATGAAAATGAGATTTTTTGCACCTGAATGGTCTATGCTCATATGATAGGGTTCACGTTCAGTCATTTTATAGATATGAAACTATGATTGACTCCATAAGGGTTCTTATTAAGTTCATGAAAAAAAATATTGTGGCATAAGAAATGCACCTCGCTCATTTTCCTCGAAAAACGTGTTGTATTTTTGCCTCATTTTTTGTGTTGCCTCGATTTGTGTGTACATTGTTGGGAATTTTTCAAGAACATGGTTTTTGTTGATGGTTTTCTATTTATGGTTAAGGAATTAGTGTTGTTGACTAATCTAGGTCATGGGGTTAGGGTTTTGGATGCCGCTGGAGACTATATGTATATTGTATTGTAAACAATATATCACTATGAATGAATATAGAATATGTTGGTTTTCTCAGTTTGGGTTTCTAGGGAAAAAATATGTGTGTAATTTTTGTATTTTCTATTGTATCTTTTTTGTTCTTTTGCTGAAAATCTCTTTGTTGTAAATATTGTACAAGGTTAAAATATATATTTGGTATCAGATCTTTGTTAGATTTAGGGGGATGCTTTTATGGTCAAGGGTTTGGATTAGGACTGTGATAAGCCTTGTTACAATGGGAGATCTATGGTATTGATTTTTTAGGTGAAAAGAAATGCCAAGCAATTCGAAAATGGAGATAGAGAAGTTTAATGGGCAAAGTTTTGAGTTGTTGAAGCTCAATATGGAAGATCTATTGGTGGAAAAACATTAGTGGATTGCGATGGATCCAGGTACTGCACCTACCGAAACTTCAATGGATGACTGGAAAAAGTTGGATTGAATGGAAAAGAGCACAATGCGACTGTGTCCCTTAGATTCAATGTTACTGAATGTGTTAGAGGAAGGTACAACCAAGGATTTATGGGATAAGTTGGGGAATTTGTATCAATATAAGTCCCTAGTAAATAAACTATTCCTTAGAAAGAAGTTGTATAACCTAAGGATGAGAGATGGAGACTCGGTGGCAGACCATTTGAATGCCTTAAATATTGTGGTAAGTCAGTTAGTATATGTTGAGATTAAAATTTCAGATGAAGATAAGTGTATCAATTTACTGTGTTCTTTACCAGACTCGTGGGATATTCTGGTTGTGGCCATAGGTAGTAATACAACTTCCTTGAATTTTGTTGAAGTGGTCTCATCCTTATTGTTAGAGGAGATGATATGGAATAATATAGAAGGACAGAGAACATATGCATTATTTACAAGAGGATGCTCCCATGAAATAAATATATCTAAGTTCTAAAGTGGGATATCTAAGTTTAAGGGTAGATATAAATCTCTTGGAAAGTTTGTAAATGTATCTTGGAGATGTGGAAAACATGTGCACTACAAGAAGAAATGTAGATCCAAAGTTGAGAAAAATAAGGGATTTGAAGAATATCCTTCTATAGAAGAAAATACCTCCAAGGAAGAAGGAGGGGATGTGTACTTGGCTTCTTCAAGAACACATGTAGGTCATGAGGCATGGTTGGTTGACTTAAGTGCATCCTTTCATATGACTCCCCACATGGATTAGTTTTGTGAATATGAAAGGTATGATGGAGGTAATATTTTCTTAGGGGATGATTCAACCACCAGAATCATACGACAAGGAAAATTCAAGTTGAGCTCATAAATGGAAAGATTAGAACACTACCTAGTGTTCTTCACATCCTAGGATTGGCAAGAAATTTGATTTTTGTAAGCAAAATAGATGATGCAAGGGTAAAAATAAAATTTGAAAAGGAAAATTGTAGGATGGTTCGAGGAGAAATGGTGTTGTTTAAAGGAATTCGGTTTGGAACTATATATAAGATACAAGCAAGCACTATTAGTGATGGGTGTAATAGTTCCATTGTTCCTATTGTCTTTGGAGGAAAGGTTATGATGTGGCATTAAATACTGGGGCATATTTGAAATAGGGGTCTTCGACTACGACATGGTAAAGGTATGGTTGAAGCTATGTCTAACTACTCTCTAGATCTTGATTTCTGTGAACATTGTGTATATGGAAAGAAGAATTGGGTAAGATTCCCTTTTGGTGCAATGAGGGAAAAAGGAATTTTGGAGCTAGTTCACAGTGATGTTTTTGGAACTGTGTCAGTCCCATCATTGGGAAAATATGTGTACTATGTCCCATTTATAGATGACCTCTCGAGGAATACTTGGATATATTTACTTAGGATGAAATATGAAGTCTTTGACAGGTTTAAAGAGTTTAATTCTCTTGTTGAGAATCAAATAGAGAAAAGAATTAAGGTGTTGAGGACATATAATGGAGAAGATTTCTACGAGAATGAATTTGAAGAATTTTGTAAGAAGTGTGGTATAGAAAGGTAGAATACTACACCATATAAGCCTCAAAAGAACGAAGTTGCAGAAAGGATGAAAATGATGTTGATGGAAAAAACAAGGTGCATGTTGAGTGGTGTCGGGTTAGGGAAATAATTTTGGGCAGAGGCAGTGGGTACTGCACGTTACTTGGTCAACAGATCACCCTCGTCAGTGCTGGATGAAAAGAATCCACAAGAGGTATGTACTGCTAAGAAACCTTCTCTCACACATCTCAAGGTATTTGGTTGTGATGCATATGTTCATTTTCCAAAGGTAAAAAAGAGTAACCTAGATAAGAAGGACTAAGAAATAACATCCTTAGATAAGAATGAGGATGCAGATCTAGTGGAGCTTCCGATTGGAAGAAATCCCATTGGAATAAAATGGGTATTTAAAAAGAAGTTGAATGCAGAAAGAAAAGTGGAGAAATATGAAGCTCGATTAGTAGAAAAGGGTTATTCCCAGGTTGAGGGAATTTGTTTTGGTGATATTTTTTCTCTTGTTGCCAAGTTAACCTCTATAAGATTTATGTTATATGTTGTTTCATTTGATTTTTAAGTATAATAGATGGATGTGAAGACAACATTCCTACATGGGGATCTGGAAGAAGAAATCTATATGAAACAGCCAGAAGGATTTGTTTTGGAGGGAAATAAGGAGATGGTATGGAGCCTGGAAAATTCCCTTTATGGTTTAAAATAATCATCGAGGATGTGGTATAAAAAATTTGATACTTATAGGATCAAAGAGGATCATTGTGTGTATTTTAAATTAATTGGTGATCATTTTATTTATCCAGGAGGTGAAAACTCAATTTTCCTCTCAATTTGACATGAAGGATCTTGGTACTTCAAATTTCATTTTGGGCATGGAAATTAAAAGAGATTAGAAAAAGAGGAAACTCTGGTTAAGTGAGAGAAAATATATCGATACTTGCAGAGGTTTAATATGTAGGAATGTAAATCAGAAAAGGTTCTTATCCCTGTTGGTGTAAAATTATATGTGGATCAGTGTTCCAAGACATAGGAAGAGGATGAGGACATGTCTCGTATTCCATATCCGAGTGAAGCTGGAAGTTTTATGTATGCAATGGTATGTACTAGACTGGACATTGTACATGCAGTGGGAGTTGTGAGCAAGTATATGTCAAAACTAGGGAAGGATCATTGGACAATAGTAAAAAGGGTTTTCATGTATTTGCATGGAACTACTAGCTATGGATTGTGCTACCAAGGAAGATCGGGATTGGACAGAGTGATGGATATACATGTCTTTGTGGATGAAAACTAGGTTGGAGATCTAGACAGATTGTATTGGCACTTTCAACTACAAAAGTTGAATACATGGCAGCCACTCATGCAAGTAAGGAAGCAAAATGGTTAAAATATTGTGTTCAGGTATTGGGTTGGTACAACAAGTTGTAAGGATAGATTGTTACAATTAGAGTGAAATTTTTTTGGCAAACAACCCAACTTATCATTAAAAGACAAAACATATTGATATTCAATATCACTTTTTGAGAGACATGGTTGAATAAAATAAAGTATTGGTGATGAAGGTGGACACTTTGAGTAATGTTGCAGATTCATTAACAAAATCTGTGAGCACTGAGAATTTCTCTTGGTGTAGAGGATCCATGGGCATTAGTTCCCTGGATTGTTAACTATGTAACCCTGTAACACCCTGTATGCAAAGAAAACAACAAGTGGGAGAATGTTGGGTATGTGTTATATTATTTGCACGTGTCACATTTTTTTCTCATTTTTTTGTGTTGCCTAGATTTTCATTTCCATTGTTGGGCAGTTTTTCGGCACATGGTTTTTTTTATGGTTTTCTATTTCCAGTTAAGGAATTAGTGTTGCTAACTAATATAGGTAACTGGTTTAGGGTTTTTTTCAAGAACCAAATATCAATATAGCATAGAAAAACCTCAGAATAAGTACTCAACGCCTTGAAAAATAGATAATTTCAAATAATAAGCCTCTTTGAGGGGGCAAGCTCCTTTTACCCCACATAAATTTTCAAGTACAAGATGATTCCAAATGAAAATGTCTCCTTGGTATATATAGGAGACTAGGAGGTATAACTACAACTAATGGAATAAATCTGACATAAATAAAATAATATTACTAATGTAATATGCCCCAATTAAAGGGTAATGAGCCAATATAAGGGCTTAACGTTCCCCTCCCCTTGAGACACGTGTTGTCCACAATGCTTGAGTACTCTAAAATGGATCTATTCCTCAGCTGGAGAATTCTTGTGTTAGTGATGGCTTCAGGCTCCAATATGATTTTTCCTTCCTCATCAAGTTCTAGAAATATAGTTTGAACTGGGATCTTGTCGCCTATAACCTTCTTTAAGCATGA
>JZKD02S1715862.1:16485-37972 GCA_000966675.3 Picea glauca | reverse complement strand
TTTTGCTTTTCTTTCCTCCAATTGTTGAGGTGTAAACCTTGTAGGTTGAGGTGTTTTATAAGAAGTATCATTGTTCTCTCCGTAGATTTTAGGATTGGTCCTTCTAGTAGCCATAGCCATATTTTTACTTTCAACATTTCTTGCCACCTTAAATGCATTATCCAATGATTTGAGTTCCCAAAGTTGAACCTCATGTTGAAAGTTATCCTTTAAAGTTCCTATGAATACATCAATCAAGAGCTCATCTAGAATATTTGTTACCTTTATATTCAATCTTTGGAAATTCTCAATGTGCTCGGTAACTGAACCCTTTTGCTTGAGATTTATCAATTGGCTAAAGAGGGTATTTCTCCTTGTATCCTCATAGTGTGCTATCATTTCTTCCATGAAAATTATCCAAGTGACGAGTGATTTGTGAGAACAAAGCCATCGATACCATACAAATTGATTGGTTTCTAAATATAAAGAAGAAGCTCATCCCTTTTGTGTAGGTGGAACATTATGTAGATCAAATAATTGCTCTATCTGAAGTATCCATGTGATTAGGTCCTTGCCATCAAACTTCCTCATATTGATCTTAGGAACGTAGTTGGTCTTCAACCCAAAGTTGGAGTTTCTCCATTCTTGATTCACCTTCCTTGTATCCTCATCATGAATTTCATGAGATGCATTTTCATTTTCAGGTGTCTTCTCTGTTACAAAATTTTTAAATACTTCCATGATCTCCTCTTTTAAAAAATACATCTTTGCCTCCAACTTACCTTCCATCTCTTGTAGTTCATCTTTTGTTACTATCTTCTTTTGTAAATCATTTATCTTCCCTATGCATTTCCTCACCTTCATCAAGATTTCAAGTAGGATTGTCTGGAGGCTTATTCGGTGTAGAAGTTCCCTTTTTGGGTGGCATGTTGACCAAGTATCACTTTTGAACCTTGATTTTGAGGTGGTTATACTAGACAATCTTTCTTCTATTGTATCTCCCAAGTTTTGGCCCTTCTGGGTATGAAACTTTCTTTTATGTAGTTCTTTGATATTTCTTCTCTACAATGTCATAGGTCTGATCAAAATTGGATGTGCCAAGTGGAATTTACGGTAACTTCCCCACAACTTCTTGATTTTTTTCCTTTCTAGGAAATCTCACTTGTATAGCGTGCCCCACACAATATAATTGATATAAAATTCCAAAAATCGTATCAGAAATACTACAGACTATCCACTATCCAATGAAACTAGTCTCACTCAATTTGGATAATATAGGAAGAATTTATGATTGGTTTACCTGGAACACCTTCTTAAGACAAGTCAATAGGACTAGTCAGATACCCTATCTTCCACAGGGTGTATCTACAAATGTAAGATGACCCAAAAAGATGAAATTTTACCACAGATGCCTTACTAATTTATGTAAATATCCTTTGGAGATTAAGGTCTGAAACGTTACAGAAAAAATTTTATAGAAAAAATTCTGCAATGACTCAGTTCAGGATGATTACAAAACCCTATCTTTCATAGTCTGTATCTCCGAAAGTATAAGGCCTCAGGAAATGAAATTTTAACCCAACATACCCTAATCCATCTACTAAATATCCTCCAAGTTGTTCCTTATGAAACGTTGTAGAAAAAGAGTTATAGTGAAAATGCCAAGGTGTCTCATATGTAGCAGTGAAACCCCAAGACCTTGAGCTCTGATACCATATGTTAAGAACCAAATATCAATATAGCATAAAAAAACTTCAGAATAAGTACTCAACACATTGAAAAATAAATAATTTCATATAATAAGCCTCTTCAAGGGGGCAACCTCCTTTTACCCCATATAAATGTTCAAGTACAAGATGATTCCAAATGAAAATGTCTCCTTGGTATATATAGGAGATTAGGAGGTATAATTACAAGTAATGGAATAAAGACGACATAAATAAAATAACATTACTAATGTAATATGACCCAATTAAAGGGTAATGAGCCAATATTAGGGATTAACATTTTCGGATGTCGCTGATCCTTATATGTATATTGTATTGTAAACAATGTATCACTATGAATGAATATAGAATATGTTGGTTTTCCCGGTTTGTCTTTCCAGGGGAAAAATCTTTGTGTAATTATAATATTTTCCATTGTATCTTTTCCTTTCTTTTACTAGAAATATGTTTGTAGTAAATATTGTACAAGGTTAAAATCTACAATTTTGTTACGTCCGAGACTTTGATGAAGGATCCTAATGTATTCTCGATTCTCGTTAGGGTTTCGTGGTCCCATAACTCTCATAGTAGTGAATACATTCTGATCCACACTAAAGCAATCATGAAGTCTTCCTTCTCTGGGATGAATCTTTTTGCTCAGTATCTCATGTATTGACTAGTCGAGTTGAAGAAGGACCCTCTTCAAATAATTTTTCTCTGTCATCTGTTACGAAAAATATGACAGTGAAAAATCGCTTAGATCCTAGATGCAGATATATTTTCCCTTTCACCTTCTAGTGAGATTTGATCCAGATTTGTAAGTCTCTTTCTGAGGGCTAGATACCGATGGATTTCTCAATAAGGGCATGGTATTTCATCCATTGGAGGTAGTTTTCAATGCTCAAAGAGGTGACCGTGTATTGGTGGTTATCGCTTGCTTTGGCCAAACAATTGTTTTGTATATGCTTACCCTTTCATTCCCTTATTTTCCCATTGTCGAACCAATATTTTAGATATATTTTCCCATTTCTTGCACCCCCAATTTCTACAGTTTCCTCTCATGACTTCAGTATCCTTGCTAGGACACCCTTAAAGCACTTTCTTACTATCGTTGACAAATCTTCCCCAGTTCTTGGAACTAACATGTGTTCTGCCATCCCTATTGTGAAACTTCCACCATGTTCTTGTACCCTATGAAGGCCCTCCTAGTAAAGAAAAATGTACCCTTAACATGAATAGAACCCTAGGCACTCATCGTACACCTTCCACCTCCATTCTTCCTCCTCCAAAGAACCCACACTACTCCTAATATGTTCATTTAGAAATGATCACATATAATGAATATTTTAAGAAAATTATGTTATGATTCATCTTTGAATGATTGAAATCAATTGAAATGATGTATCTTGAAAATAAGATTTTAAAATAAAATAAAAATTTGCTTTTATCATATTTAAGTGGTTATGGCTAAAAGTAATTATAACCAAATTTTTTAAAGAATGGATATTTCAATTATCATTATCATTATTATAATAATAATAATAATCTATTTTTAAGGTCACAGCCAAGCCAGACACCTAATTGGTGTATGAGACCCCCTTGTTTATGGGACAAGGGACCCCCTCCGCCCAACGATATGACTGGTAAAGTCTACAGAGGTATACATACCCTACCCCCCTCTAGATTTGAACTTATGACCTTTTAAGAGGTAACACATGTTCTTAACCATTATGAAGCTTCCATTATATATAATAATAATAGATGGAATATCCACTCAATAAAAAATCTCTCATTATATTAATATTTCTTTTAAGGATGAAGAATAAATAGAGTGATATTTATATTACAAATTTGAGGTGTAAAATGCACATTCAAAAAAAAAAATTACATAAATGATTATATTTATTTAAAAATAATGAAATAAATTAAATTAAATAAACATAATTATTAAAACTATTCAATGTTAATCATAATAAGATTCTAATTCATTAAAACAATATATTAGTTAAGAGTTTAACATGTTAGTGGAAATTGAACCCAATCACTTTAACTAAATCCAATTAATTAAATTTATATATAAATATATAGATATACATATATTTATTTAAAGTAAATTTATTATTATTAAATTATATGTAATTTATAAAATAAAATAAAGATTTTTTTGAAAAATATTTTTTTGAAAATATTTTTTTAAAAAGATAATAATAATTTGTTATTTTATAATTATTAGATAGAAAATGATGAATTAATATAAGTGTGTTTTCATAGCTAATTTAATTAAAATCATTTTTTGTTCTAATGATGATCCTACACTTATGTGTTTATCTCATAGGTGGATTAAAAAAACCTTGTGAATTAACTTAGGTCATGGGGGTAATTTTGGTTGTGTTGACCATATCTTTTGGTGTAACTAGTTATTCTTTGCCCTGGGATCAAATTGGTTATTGGGTTGTGAAAATTGTGACTGGTGTGTGTGAGGCTATTCCTCGTGGGTCAATACACCTTGACCCATTTTTATAGTTTACACACTTTCATATTACCCCTTCTTATTGTTGTATTTATGCCAATGCACTTTCTAATGATCCGTAAACAAGGTATTCTAGATCCTTTATAGAGAGCAAAGTTAGATTGAAAATAACTATTCATAACTTATTGTTCTGAGTAACGATGGTAATATCTCATCGTCAGAAATGCTTCTTATAAAATAATGGAAATATCCATAGAAAATAGAAAATATGGTCCTCGGATTTCTCCTTTCGATTTTGGAGTATTATTCATCCAATACAAACAAATGATTGAAGTAGATTTTTCAGACGGATAAGATGGATAATGGGAGTGTGTGACTTGAACTATTGATTAGGCCATGCAAATACTTTCTCCGATCTACCACATCAATATTTATGATAAAATGTGTCTATGTCACAATTTTCTTATCAGAAATAGGAAGTTTAACACCTGGCTAGAAAGGCATCAGTCAGTTTGTTCTGTTCCAAGAGAAGTCTTTATATGCTCGAATCCGGATCAGGAAGGGCTCCGTAAGGTCCAATCAATGGGGTATTATTTTCATATAATAAATAATTGGACCATATGAATTTACTTATCCTTTTCATAGTGTGAAAATGCATCAATTTCCATGGGAAAATGATCATAGTTAAAGAAGGGATCTTAGGAAGGAGAGAGGCCAGATCAATAACAAGTCAATACCTTGTATGAGAAATTTTTTTTGAGTTCTATTCAAGGTCTATTCATGATGATAAACACAAATTACAAGGACTAATATAGTCCAAAAGGTATATCAATCATGATCGAATTTCCGAGCTTACTTGGATAATGTGCATTTAACTGGAATAAAAATCAAATTACCAATGATGGATGATCATAGACATTATCAGTTCATATTCTTACAATTTGTCTTCCATCATGGGAAAATAAGTGATATATATTCCTTCCAGTTATTGGTCGAGCGGGATGATCAAAATTCTGATATCCGGTTCTTTCGGGGGATAAATGCATAGAGATCTACTTATCCCAATAACAAAGAAATTTGACATGAATGATGTTGTGTTAAAGGCTACATTAGCTAAACGTATGGGACATAATTATTATGGAGAGCGCTCTTCGGCCAATGATCTTTCATATATTTTTCTAGTAGTAATTTTAGGTACTATTGCATGTACAATAGGTTTAGTGGTTCTAGAACCATCAATGATTGGTGAACCAAAAAATCCAATCGCAAATCCTTAGGAGATATTTCCTGAATGGTATCTTTTCCCTGTATTCCAAATACTTCATACAATACCTAAAAAATTATTAGGTGTCGTTTTAATGGCCTCAATGCCTGCAGGATCATTGATGGTGCCTTTTCTAGAGAATGTGAATCAATTTCATAATCCATTACATCATCCATTAGCTACAACAATATCCTTGATTGGTACTGCAATAGCCCTTTGGCTAGGCATTGTTGTAGCGTTACCTATTGATGAATCTTTAACTTTAGGTCTTTTCCAATTTGATCCAACTTTCGAATATCAAAATATTTCAATTTTTTATTCATATATCTAGAGAGTAGTTGCTTGAAGACAAATTATATCTCCCTAGATATACCCATATTGTCATATATTTCTTTGGAATATTCCATTTAATTAACCCAAAACTAATTCCTAGGTGGATCAATTGTGAAATGTTTTCATAAAATTTCCAATTCCTGTTCGAAATTTTCGTTCCCGAAGTGTTCAATTCTCATTATATATTCTCAATTGTATTTTAAGAGGTTAGATAATGTATGTATATTGGATCTTTAGAGGCAATTATAGGCTCTGAGGGGTAACTCTAATTGGTCAATGAAAATATGTTGAAATAAAAAAAAAAATCTTTTGATTCCCCCGTATCAGTCAATACATGCGAAAGGGAGAAAGGAAGCATATTAAACCCTTTTATATTGTTCAATCCATCAATATTTTGTTCATCTCCATGCAATAATGGAATAAATAAATCGATCAAAATTCGAGAAGCTTCGGAAAGTTCCTCCCTAGGAGTTAACCCCCCCATTTGTCCATATTTTCAGGAAAATGACTTCTCATATTTCATTTTTGCTCCCATAGGAATGAATACTATAATTCACATCGCAAACAAGCATAAAAACAACATCTATAGGAAAAATTCCATCCTTATAATTATTTGGACTATGTATAATATATACACTATTTTTTCCAATTTGTAATCTTATATGAGAAGTAATTGATTTAGTAAGTCTAACTATATGTTGTGTAGTATCAATTATTTTCACAGAAGGTGGTAATATGATATCTTGAGAAGTTACGTTTCTGGGTCCAATGATACAGATAGAAGTTCCTCAGATTCTGTATGAATCACTTCTAAGTACAATCTATTTTAGATTCATCAAAATGTCATGTACTAATTCTTCAATACCTATTATCGTGGAATATTCATGTTTTATGTTCTCCAATTTAACATGTGTGATACATGTTCCTTCTAATTATCCAAGTAAAACTCTTTGCATTGTGATTCCTATTGTATTGGCTTGACCTTTGCGTAGCGGGGATAGAGAAAAATGGCCAGAATGAAGATGCTCACTGTATGCTTTGGATTTGATGAACTTCCATCGTAGTGTATGAATAAAGACTAAGATTTCATCTCAAATCATACCAAGATTATTTGATCAGATCATGAAATCATTTCTTTCTCTTGACATTCATTCAAGTCTTACACATGTGTATTTTCGGGAGGTCTACATCCATTATGTGGCATACGGGTTACATCATGTACACAATTTAATAATATGGCACTTCTACGAATGGTTCGTAATGATGTATCTCTTCCTCGACCAAGGCCACTTATAATAACTTCGACTCGTTCCATGCGCCAATACATTAATGTACGAATAACATTTTCTTCTACAGTGTGGGCAACAAATGATATACCTCTCCTTGTACGTATGAATCCATAGGCACTGACAGAAGACCAACACAAAACTTGTCCCCATACATTTGTAACAGTAACAATGGTATTGTTAAAAATTGCTTGAACATAAATAACTCCTTTGACTACTCGATGTTCATTCCTATGTGAACCAATTCTTATTTTAGTTTTTGATATATTAATCATTATAAGTTCAGTTTGAAAAATGCATATCAAAATCTATTTTACCACTAGATCCGTTCATTGATATAGAAGAGGATTAGCCCTGTTTTTGCTTATGTCTCAGATTGGAACAAATTATCATAACTCATTTTCGTCTACAAATTGGTCAAAATTTTCTACAAATTCTACGAATAGAAGCACGAATTTTCACATGTGTGACCCTCCAATTTGATTATATTACATTTTTTTCACTGAGAACGAAAGTCCATTGAATCTATGATTCTCGATCCCTATTAGATGTTCAAAAAGTGATTCAATTGTTTGAAGATTTGTTGCTAAGCCTATGTATTATACGTCATTTGGTTAAATCATAATCACGTAATTCAACGTTGACCCTATCTCCCGGTAGTATTCGTATAGAATTACGTCAAATCCTACCTGAAATATGAGTCATAATCTAGAATCCATTATCTGTCAGAACTCGAAACGTACCATTGGGGACTGATTCAGTAACCAAACCTTCTGCATGGATCATATTGTGTTTATTCATTGAATCTCCTCCTCTTTTGATAAATTTTTTTAACTAATGTGCTTGGATGAAGATGAATGGTGTCTCAAACCAAACTTGCTCCAACTTTTCATACCATTGGGATATCTTACATAATCATATTTTTGGAAAAAATTCGAATCAATTACCTTACATAACATAATATTTCTCCTCCAATTTTTTTCTGTCGAGCCTCTCGATCCATCAAAATCCCTTGGGAAGTAGAAATAATTACGATCCCCATTCCACCTAGAACTTTTGGAATTTATCAATAGTTGGAATAAATTCTCAAACCAAATTTGTTGGTACACTTTGACATCATAATATATGTCCTTTTGTTCGTTCTCTGATATTATAAAGTTGATATCAAAAAATATTTTTGGCCTTCCTGATTTTCCCTAACATCTTCTATAAAACCTTCTCATAAAAGGATCCTTCCAATGTTCTTGGTAATATTAGTAGTTGTTACTTGAACCATTATTTTTTCTACCACGTCGGCGTTTCTTATAGAAGTAATTAGATTTGGAATAGTCTCGATATAAAAAGCATGTTCAATATTCTTTGATGAATATGCCTGAGGTGCAATGAATTCATCCATGTATCATTTGATGAACTATTAGTAGAATATTTCTACAAGATCTATCAGTACTTATAATACTTTGGGAACCAATGAAACTATTTTCGTGAAATTCAATTGTCTCAATTCGTGAGAAACCAGACCAAAAACTCGAGTTCCCTTTGGATTTCCATCCTGATCAATGACAACGACTGCATTGTCATTAGATCATATCATCATTTTATTGTAATGTTCCATAGTTAATTTAATTAAAGTTAATTTACAGAGTTTACTTCCACAAAGATTGCAACAAATCCCTTTACATCTTGCGTAGTGGGTGAATTGACATATTATTGATGTTTTTCTCTCTATACTCTAGTGTTAGGGATTTCATGTCCACCTCCACTTCCTCTAGATACATATCCTATGTAGTCTCTCACTTTTCTTCCTCTTCTTACTCAGATTCTTGATTCTGGGTATATTACATCTCTAGTTCCCCCTCTCCTAGATAGTCTTCCCCTAGATATAGGGAAGTCTTTCTTATTTTTTGTATTTCTGCGTCCTTTGTGCTTGTACTCTATATTTATTCCATTTAATCTTTTGGTTTCTCTTCCTCTCTATGTTCACTAGTCTCCCCCTCCAAGATTGAAATTTGTTAGCATTATTATTCTCTCAATCCACCCTTATTTGTTTATTTTCCATTCTACCTACCTTCCTTTTGCTTGGGATTTCTGAGAAACCATCCTTCTTATGGGTTTTTCACATTTTAGGGGCAGACCCTATAAATGTTGCCATGAAAATGGCATTTTCTGCACCGAAATGATCTATTCTCATAGTCTAGGGTTCAAGTCTAGTCATTTTAATGATATAAAACTATGATTGACTCCATAAGGGTACTTAACACGTTCATGTAAAAACATATTATGACATAAGAAATGTACCTGGCTCATTTGACTACCTTATTATCATTATCATTATTAAGATTTTATTATATATAATAATAATAGATGGAATATCCACTCATTAAAATGGATGCAAATGAATCATATCCTTAAGGCAACGAAACCAAATATAATATATAAAAGATTATGTTAAGCTAACCAAATATAGAAAATATTACTATTGACATTTATTTAAAGCTGAAAATCGTTATATCCATAAACTAACCTTAAAAATAAAAATAATATAGAAAAATTATGGAATCTGAGAACGAGAGATCAGGGTTATCATTCTGGTGATTTGTTGAACTATTCATGCTCGGAATACAACAACTAAAGGATGGTTTCCATTATTATTGCCAAGGTTATAAATTGAGATATCATCTATGTAAAATACTCCTCTTTAGATGTTTAGAGACTCAAAAGAATCCTGGATTCGTATTGCAAAGCTATGGAGATGTTGATTAATTCGGATAAATCTTTATTTTCTCTTAACAACTGCTCTGAAGAAGAAACAAACTCCTTCTTGAACTTGATCCTGGCCCAGAAGAAAGGCCTTGAAGAAGGAATTAAATATTTGGGTTCCTTATAAAACCTGATCCGTATAGAAAGAAGGATTGGGGATGGCTTGTTCTTAAAGTGGAAGAAATGATGTTCTCTTGGGTTAATAGAACCTTATCTAGAGGGGGTTGCCTAGTGCTTCTTAAATCTGTTCTGGAAAGTATTCTTGTATTTTGGAACTCCATAACGACCTTTCCTAGAGGCATTCTGGAGAAAATAAGGAGGATAAGTTGTAGATACTTGTGGGCAGGCCATAAATCCCTGGGGATGTCCATTTGGCTAGTTGGTCCTCCATCATTATGCCAAAAAACCTTGGGGATGGGGAGGGACTCAAAGATATGTGTCCCTTTTCTCGTGTACTAGCAAGCTAAAACCTTTGGCATGGGAATTCTATTTGGTCGAGAGTTCTTCACTCGAAACATTTTGCTAATTTATCCATACTGGAATGGTTTTGTCTTCGAGAGAAACCCTCAAGGGATTCTATCGTGTGGAAATATTTAGTGGAAGTCTTTTCATTTGTCCGAAAATTGACAGTATCGAAAATTGGTAATGGAAGAAACCTAGGATTAGGAGAGGATCCTTGGCTAGGAGCAGGGGACAATTTCAAGATTTCTAAACCTTTGGTTCAACTTCTTAAAACCCTCAACCTCTTTCTCTTACATGATATCCATTTAGGGGACCCTCAACTATGAGGAATCCTTGGTGGTGTGATTCATTCTCTTTAGGTTTACTGCAATAATTTCACGTAGAATGAGACTCCTTTATTTCAAGGTTGTCTAAAAAATTCATCCTACTAGACAATGAGTCCTCAGACACTCTCTCCCGGTCCTATAACCAAAAGGAAGGGTCATTTGTAACCTTTAGAGAGAAACTTCGATAAAAAGCATGGAAAGAAGAAAGACTTCAAGTCCAGGCTAAATGACCGTGGTGGAAACATTGTGGTAAATCAAATCTCCGTTAAGATGCAAAATTTATCTCTCGCTAGTGAAAAGGGGCTGGTACGACCCTAATCATTGTACATTTTTCTTTGTTGATGAAGAATCATTTTCTCACCTCTTTGTCTTTTGTCTCTATGCAGGCTAGGTTGAAAAGATGGTCAAAGAAGATTTAAAATCCAAGGTTGAGTGGAAAAAGGATAGTCTCGAAGAATGTTATAACATATGGATCCATGACAAGGTAGTGATGTTTTATTCTAGTTTACAATGTATCATGATTTCAAATTTAGGGTGGGCCTGCAACTCATCAATTTTTGAAGACAAATGGTTTCCTCGGCAAGTTATTACAACGATTATGCTTAACTAGGTTGTTGATTTTAAATAAGATCCCAAATCCTTTAAGCAACATATTCCTATTCTCCCCACCTTAGATTATGACATCCCATGGGAATATTTTGATGGGGGAACCCTCCTTCGTGAGGAGTTGGAGTAGTTATGTTCATTAACCAGAACCATTGCATTTTCATCAGATATTCCCCTAGCCAAGGGTCAAATAACAGGGATGAGCTAATTGCGATGTCAACGTCAATGTTTTTGAAGACGACAAATCATAAAGACATTAAAAAGATATAGGTTATGGGGGACTCAATAGATTGGGCCCAAGAAAAATTAGAAATCCAAAATGTCAATGTGGAAAATATGTTATGAGATATCAAGCTAGCTTTTCCATCCATCCTTTGAATGTCATGAGCCATGTAAGGAAGAGCCTTTACAGAGGGGAGCCTTTGGGTACTATGACTACTTTTAGGGGGAAAACTAAAGCTATGTAGTTTGGCCTTTAATGAAAGAAAAAGTAAGTCATGAAGTTTTTTTTTTTTTTTTTTTATGATTGAGAAAGATTGTAACATGTATATTTGTGGATTACTCTTGGAATATATAAAAAAAAATTACTCAATTTTTTTAAATTTTTTTATATAGATATACAAATATTTATTTTAAATAAATTTATTGTTATTGAATTGTATATCCTTTATACATATATTGAAGATGGTCACACATGTCTTGAATAGTTAATTTTTATTACGGGTACACTATTGGAAATGAGCACATTTAATGATCTTTTAATCATAAATTCTAATGGTATTGTTAGCAATTGAAGATGGTGGCATATTCTTAATGGTCCTTCAAAATCAATGAATGCATCCCTTAACCTCTTTAATTTTTAACATTTAATATGATTAAGAAATTAATGTGTGACCATGTATTGCCAGGTACAAGTGATTAACAAACTTACTTGAAATTAAAAAAATACTTCACGATTAATTTTTTCTGTTTTATATTATTATATTTACATTTCCCCCAAATTTACCATATTGGCAAGTAATATTGGAACCAGTAATAAGCTATTGGAACCATATTGGAACCAGTAATATAATATATAAAATATTACGTTAAGCTAACCAAATATAGAACAAATAACCATTCATATTTATTTAAAGCCAAAAATCGTTATATCCATAAACATAAACGAACGCTAGAAATAAAAATAATATTGAAGCATTATGGAATCTGAACGCTAGAGATCAGGGTTAGCATTCCCGCGATTTGTTGAACTATTCTTATTGACAAGGTTATAAATTGAGATATCATCAGTGTAAAATACAAAATAAATTGTGTTTCCCATAAAATTTGAACAGTAAGGAAGCAAGAGATAGATATGGGGAAAACAATGGTGGAAGGGATAGTTTTTATTTTGTTATTTTTAAGCATTGTGCAGGGGTTGCTTGCTTGAGAAGGTGGAAGAAGAAGTAGTGATGAAAGTATCTCTACATCCCAATCCCAATCTCTAAATTCTATTGATTGGAGAAGCGTGCTGTTATAGACCATGTATCGATCAAATGCTTTAACATCCAGATTGCAGACTGCAAGTAGTAATAGAAATTCTACGTACATATAACCATTGGGAACATGCGAAAACGTTCATGTTGTATCAGGGAACTCAGATGGCACTATTTATATTTATATTGTGAGTTTTGTTTTTGGGACACTGCAACGCAAAAAGTCAAGGTGAATTTTGATATCGCCTAGGACATGTCATGGTTAAAATCTGATTATAGTGTTGGTTCCTCTACTTACAAGCACCTGGATTGTAAGTCCTTCTACAGTGACGTGGATGACTTAGCTTGTAATGGAGAAAATTAGTGCATTCTCCAATCTCAATACCTGAATCGAGACCAACTCTCAGCGCACATTATGGCTGGGTTCTCAGTCCTTTGAAAACTTTGGATTGAGATGCGAATACGATTTTAATGGATACACAGGCGATCCTTCAGTTGGATGCTTAGGTTTGGACAAGGGCTCACTTTCACTGCCTTCTCAATCCAAAAGAAGAATCTTCTCCAACTGCCTTTCAGACTTTTTAAATCCCAAACAGGAAGGAAAACTAACAGTTGTCATAGATGTGTCCATTCCCTCCAACTCAAAGTTCATCGCTATGTTGTCAAATCCTATTTATACATCGTGGTATTTCGTTGGAATCACTCGCATCACCATGGGGGAGCACCAACCTGAATGTCCCGCCTAAGACTTTCCATTTTAATTCAAGTGCACGATCGTGGAAAACATAGTCCTCTTCAACAAACTAGTGCAGTCGGCCTACCACTCTTTAAAAACATATTTTCTGAAGCAGTTCAAGCTTACTCCAAGGAAGAATTCGAAATTCCCATTAGAAACTTGTTTCACCTACTCTGATGACATTGCAATGATAGAAATTCCAGGTATAACATTCCATTTTAAGGACGTTGTCGAAATGAAATTTTGGCACCATTAGCCGACGACTCCATTTTCTTGGCGTGGTATCCCTTGGGAGGTAATGATTTGAGCATCTTGGGAACTCTTTAACAACACGGTTACATTGTTTCTTTCGATCAATACAACAAAAAAAGATCGGTTTTCCTCTTGTTGGTATCTGCTCTTCAACTATATGTTGGTGATCATCTTCATTATTTATGTTGGTTTATTGTGTCTCGATGTTGACTATGTGAGTGTAATAATACAAGTAGTGCTATAATTGTTTTAATTTAGTGATTGATGTGTAAATTCATTGTATTCGCAATGTTTATAATGCATCATTATTTTGTTACCACCAATTTTCAACCTCAAACTTATAGATCCAATGAGGCATCCTCTATAAACTCCTTTTAAAGATAGGTGCTATCAAATAAATCATTTGGGCACAAAACGGATACGAGGGTTCTCATAAGTTACCAACAAAAGACATTGTTGAAGTCTAAGAACATTGACATATTCAACCTTTTGCAAGGGAAGGAGGTCTCAACCGACGCATAACTGAGAATCGAACCGACGCATAACTGAGAATTGTGTAATGAAGGGAATTAAATAGAACACAACATGAGATCTATGTATACACTACTCAGATCCATATATCAACCATTAAACAAATAAAGAGAACACATCCATTTGTTGATTTTTGTATATGAGCTGATCACATAGATTTACTAGGAGATGTGCATTGCTTGAGTTACAAATTAGCAGAATTGGCTCTTTATTTATACTAAAATGGCCTCTCAAATGAACATGAATCTTCACTTTTCTCTTTTCACATTATGAATACTGACCGTAGTTACAAAATTCAACACTCCCTCTTAACTAGGGAGGTATTCAAACTTCAACACTCCCTCTTAGTGAGGGAAGAAATACCTGGCGATCATATCTTCATAGGACATTATTATGTCATAGAAAGGCTTGTATCAAATAATCATCAACATCAACAATGTGCCACACCCTAGTCTGTATCTTGACACATCGAATATCATTTATATAACATCAAATTTTTGGGCCATACTTCATCTGGGTAATGAGGGATGATGTTGAATAATTCAGGCGCTGAAACTTGAACACTAAACTAAGTATCCCACAGTTGTAACACACTCAACATAGTGTCTCATGACTACAAGGACCATTCTTCATAATCACGTCACTATATGTGACATAGGAAGAATGTCAGCCCTCGACCATTTTCCCTAATCAGGTCACCATATGTTCCATAGGGAAAATGCCAGTTCTCTCAAATGTTGAAAGCCACTTCATGGGATACATGGACCATTCTCTTAATTAGTTCACTACATGTTCCATAGAATAATGTCAGTCCCAGACCATTTTCTCTAATGAGGTCACCATATGTGCCATAGAGAAAATGTCATTCATGTAACAACATCCCTAATCAGGTTAGTATCTCTGCCATAGGGGGCATACCATTCATCTTGATGCGGTCACCATCTGTGCCATATGAGAATTTCAGTCTTGGACCATTTTCTACAAAAAATCTTTGTCCATAATACATCAACAATCTACCCAAACTAGACCATTCTCAATAGGGAGAATGTTGTTCTAGCAGCACACTGACTATCCATGATGCAAGGATCTCAACGCTCCCTCTCAAACAAGGGAGTAATCTCTAGAATCCCTAACATATGTCTGAATTATACACACTTTCCCTTGGAAAAGGGCTCCGTCTGAATATCATCTATCTGATCATCGATGCAGATGTACTGGAGCCTTACTCCTTCCTTCTAGAAGATATCAACACCATCTTGGACCAATATCCCCAACCTAGTCACTATTTGGGACACAAGGAGAATGAATTACCATGTTGTAATCACATTAGTAATCCCTCTTAATGAGGGAAGAAATTAATATCAACAAAGTGGTTCACCAACTAGCCAACTCGATGATGGTAAGCATTTGTCAGATTCCATGAATGCAAGCAATCTTCTCATTTGTATGTTGAAGCCTGGTTGCTTCATTTGCACAATGCCTTGGATGAAGTTCTATGAGAAGCCTTTGAAGACTCATTGCTTCCACAACTCACGTCATTGGCTGCGATCTATTATGTCTGCATAGTATTGAGTGCTATAGAGGTTTACTTTCATGAATCCTGACTGATTTACACCCTCTAGTGCTATAATTGTTTTAATTTAGTGATTAATGTGTAAATTCACAGTATATGGGTACATTTTTTTAGGGTTTTAATGTATTCGCAATTTTTATGAACACATCTCTCTTCCTTTCCCACCGGTTTTCAACCTGAAACTTATAGATCCGATGAGGTATCCTCTAAAAATTCATTTTAAAGATATGTGTTATCAATGAAACCATTTGGGCACAAAATTGAGACCAGGGTTCTCGAAAGTTACCAACAAAAAGACATTGTTGTAGTCTAAGAACATTGGCATATTCAACCTTCCACAAGGGAATGAGGTCTCACCCAAAGCATAGATGAGACTTGTGTAATGAAGGAAATTAAATAGAACACAACATCATATCTATGTCTACGCTACTCAGATCCATATATCAACCATTAAACAACAACAGTAATGAGACATTTTATAGATAAAGAGAACAAATCCATTTGTTGATTTTTCTATATGATATGATCACATAAATTTACTAGGAGATGTGAATTACTTGAGTTACAAATGAGCCAAAATGGATCCTTCTTTATACTAAAGTGTTCTCCCCAATGAACACGACTTTTCATTTTTCACATTATGAAGAACGACCATAGTTACAAAATTCAACACTCCCTCTTAACTAGGGAGGTATTCAAACACCAACACCCTCTCCTAGCAAGGGAAGACATACCTAGTGATCATATATTCAATGGACATTCTTTTGTAATAGAAAGTTTTGTATCAAATCATCATCAACATCAACAATATGCCACAACCTATTCAATATCTTGACACATTGAATATCATTTATATAGTGTCAATTTTTTGGGCCATACTCCATATGAGGAATCATGCATGATGTTGAATAATTCAAGTAGTGAAAACTTCTCACTCAACTAAGTATCCCATAGTTTTGACACAATGAATGGAGTGTCTCATGACTACAAGCACCATTCTTCCTAATCACGTCAATATATGTGACACATGAAGAATTTCATTCCCAGAGAATTTGCCCTAATCAGGTCACCATATGTGCCACAAGGAAAATGTCAATTCTCTCAGATGTTGAAAGCCACACGTTTGGCTACAGGGACAATTCTTCTAATCAGGTCACTACATGTGCCATAGAAGAATATCGGTCCTAGACCATTTCCTCTAATCAGATCACCATATGTGCCATAGAGAAAATGTCATTCATGTACCAACCACCCTAATTAGGTCACGTGCTATGCAATAGGGGAAGACCAATTATATTTATGAGGTCATCATATGTTCCATATGAGAATGGCATTCTTGGACCATTTTACATAGAAAATGTCAATCCATGATACATCAACAATCTATCCAACCTGGGCCATTATCCATAGCGAGAATGTCAGTCCAACAACACATTGACTATCCATGATGCAAGGATATCAACACTCCCTCTCAACCAAGGGAGAAATATCCACAAGCCCCAAATTTTATCTAAAGTATATAGACCTTCCCTTGGAAAAGGGCTCCATCAGAATATCATCTATCTGATCATCAATGGAGATGTACTGGAACTTTACTTATCCCTTCTGGAATATATTAGCATTGTCTTGGACCATTCTCCCCAACTTCATCACTATCTGGGACATAGGGAGAATGACTTACCCTGATGTAATCACATCAGTAGTCCCTTTTAACGAGGGAAGAAAATCACATCAACAGAGTAGTTAACTAGCTAGACAACCGGATTATGGTAAACATCTATCAGATGCAATAAATATCAACAATATTCTTATCTAGGTTCTGAATCCTGGCTACTTCATTTGCACCATGTCTCAGATGAAGTTATGAGAGAGTCCTTTGAAGCCTCACTAATACAACAAATACTGTCACTCGATATGATAAAATTTGCCTCTGTAGTATTGATTTATATATAGGTTTACTTCCATGAATGCTAACTAATTTTGAGATGAAGAAACACCCTCTAGTTCCATTTCCGTCAACTGCACTTTTTTCTTGGCTAGAACTGTATATCTCTGCAACCTCTCTTTGTCTGATGAGACATATCCAAATTTACCACACTCATACACCTGCTCTACTACAACTCAATGTTGTCAATCAAGATCTAGCTCATGGTACTTATTGCAAAGCAATATATGTCTCTTTGCTTAAGAGAAGGTCCTCCATTCTATCTATAAACACACCTAAACAAGATCGAATTTTATGATTCCTATGATATAGGATAATTGTTGGATTTAAACAAAAAGGACTTAAAAAATAGCCTAAGTTTAACATTATTTGAGACAACTTATCCTAATTCATTGATGGAAACCCTTCACAACCCGGACAAAAACCTCCTACTGAATCTCATCCATGTCGATAGGGTAATTAATAGAACTCGGTGGGATCTGTGCCATAAGAATTTTCTCTTTCCTCTCCTTCTCCTAAGACAACGAGGTGACCCTGAAGCTAATACCATACTAGGAATGATAGAACAATTTGAAATTTACCTCAAGGATTTGTATGACATGGAGAAATTTCACTTTCTCAGCCCTCATCCTATGCAGGGCCTGACCAACAATAACCTCAAGCAGGCAATAAGCCTCCACCATCCTGAAGTGTTTAGTGTCTCAAGTTCTGGTGTACAATGGTCTTGAACCCATTCTTCAACTTCATTTAAGATATCAATATTTGGAATATTTTTTCCCTATAGGAAAGTATGCTCCTCTACCTCTTCAACCTCCTTTATCTCATGTTCCAAGCATAACTATACAAACCTATCCTCGTGCACCCAAGAATCCATGGTCACCCGAGTGGAGTTAGTTGGGGCCTTGGAGGTCGAGGCTTCTTTATTGTGCCTCCAAGGTCTATTCCCTTTTCCCTTTCTACTCCATAGGACCACCATTTCCTTAAACTTGTAACCAGAATAACCAAACCCCCATCGACTTACTAGGAGAAACAATGGTTTTCTCAACTAAGAGCTCCATTGAACTTTGATTAGCATAATTGGTGAATTCACATATTATTGACTTTTTTCTCTCTATACTCTGGTGTTAGGGATATGAAATGCACCTCCACTTCCTCCAGATACATATCATGTGTAGTCTCTCACTCTGCTTCCTCTTCTGACTCATATTCTTGATTTTTGGTACCTTTCATCTCTACTTCCCCCCTCCTAGATAGTTTGCCCCCAAATCTAGGGAAATCTTTCTTCTTTTTCGTATTTGCTCACCCTTTGTTCTTGTATTATATATTTATTCCATTTGATCTTTTGGTTTCTCTTCCTCTCTATTTTCACTAGTCTCCCCCTCTAAGGATTGAAATTTGTTAGTATTATTATTCTCTGGGGCCGCCGCTAGCTATTTATTTTCCCTTCTACCTACCTCCTTTTTCTAGGGATTTTTGAGAAACCATCTTGCTTATGTGTTTTTCACATTTTGAGGGCAGTGCTTCTAAACGTTTCCATGAAAATGACATTTGTTGCATCAGAATGGTCTATGATCATAGTCTAGGGTTCGATTGCAATCATTTTATTAATATGAAACTATGATTCACTCCATAAGGGTGCTTATTACGTTCGTGGAAAAACATATTGTGGCAAATGAATCCTATCCTTAAGGCAACGGAACCGGCAATATAATATATAAAAGATTACGTTAAGCTAACGAAATATAGAAAAGATTACTATTGACATTTATTTAAAGCTGAAAATCGTTGACGATATAACGATTTTCAGCTTTAAATAAATGCGATATAACGATATAACGATTTTCAGCTTTAAGGGACGCCTGCAACGCAAAACATCAAGGTGAATTTTGATACCGCCTTTGACGTGTCATGGTTAAAATGCGATTACAGCGCTGGGTCCTCTACTTACAAGCGCCTGGATTGCAAGTCCTGCTACAGTGACGTGGATAGCGTAGCTTGTAATGCCGAAAATCAGTGCATTCTCGAATCTCAATTCCAGAATGGGGACCAACTCTCGGCGCATATGAGTCAGGACACACTGTGGCTGGGTTCTCAGTCCTTTGAAAACTTCCGATTCGGATGCGGATACGATTTCAAAGGATACTCTGCCAATCCTTCAGTTGGACGCCTGGCTTTGTCCAAGGGCTCGCTTTCACTGCCTTCTCAGTCCAAAATAAGAAGCGTCTCCTACTGCCTTCCGGACTTTCTGGATCCCAAACAGGAAGGAAAACTAAGAGTGGGCCTGGATGTGTCCATTCCTTCCAACTCAAAGTTCACCGCTATGCTGTCGAATCCTATTGCTTCTACGTGCTACTTCGTTGGAATCAGCGGTATCACCGTGGGGAGCACCCGCCTGAATGTCCCGCCTAAGACTTTCCAGTTTAATTCAACTGCAGCAGGCACGATCGTGGACAGCGGAGTCCTCCGGCCTACTAGTGCAGCCAACTAGTGCAGCCGGCCTACTAGTGCAGCCAACTAGTGCAGCCAACTAGTGCAGCCGGCCTACGACGCTTTAACAGCGGCTTTTCTGAAGCAGTTCAAGCTTACTCCAAGGAAGAAGTCGGAACTCCCGCCGGAACTCCCATTTGAAACTTGTTTCAACTACACCGGCGACATTGCAAAGCTAGAAATTCCAGGTATAACATTCCATTTTAACGACGGCGTCGATCTCCCTATCAGTCGAAAAGGAATTTTGGCAGCAGTACCGGAAGAAACCATTTGCTTGGCGTTCTATCCCTCGGGAGGTAGTGATTTGAGCATCCTGGGAACTCTTCAGCAACAAGGTTACACTGTTTCTTTCGATCAAAACAACAAAAAGATCGGTTTTGCTCCTGTTGGTACCTGCTCCTAAACTATATGTTGGTGATCATCCTCATTATTTCTGTTTGTTTATTGGGTCGGGACGCGTTGTTTACAATTCAGGCCGGGTTATGCTGACTATGTCAGTTTAGTTTAATAATACAAGTAGTGCTATAATTGTTTCAATTTGGTGATTAATGTGTAAATTCACAGGATATGAGTGAATTTGCATGACAATAATATGTTTTATATATATTTGGAATTTGTTTTTGTTTAACTAATATGTTTAACTAATAATACAAGTAGTGCTATAATTGTTTTAATTTTGTGATTAATGTGTAAATTCCGACGAAATGAGTAAATTTTGTTTAAGGTTTTAATGCATTGTCAATTTTTATCAACGAGCATCGCTCTTCCTATCCCAACAGTTTTTAACCTCAAACTTATAGATCCGATGAGGCATCCTCTAAAAAGTCCTTTTAAAGATATTTTAAAGATAGGTGTTATCAACCTCAAACTTATAGATGTCTGGTACTACCCTAATCATTGTACATTTTGCTTTGGTGACGAGGAATCAGTTTCTCAACTTTTTGTCTTTTGTCCCTATGCGGGCTAGGTTGCAAAGTTGGTCAAAAAAATTTAAAGCCAAGGTTGAATGTAACAAATTCATTTGGACGCAAAATTGAAGATTCATTAGTTGATTTTTCTATATGACATGATCACATAGATTTACTATACTAGGAGATAGGAATTGCTTGAGTTACAAATGAATCAAATTGGCTCCTTATTTATACTAAAGTGGCCTCCCCAACGAACACTACTTTTCACTTTTTGCTTTTTACATTATGAATATTGATCATAGTTACAAAATTCAACACTTCCTCTTAACTAGGTAGGTATTTAAATGTCAATATTCCATCTTCCTAATCACAGATCATTCTTCCTAAT
>JZKD02S1715851.1:40871-61906 GCA_000966675.3 Picea glauca | reverse complement strand
TTTCAATTGAAAACCTTGGGGTTTGACCACCTTAAGGAAGTGTATCATGATGATCTAGATCTCAAAGAATCATATTAAGTATGTGTGAATACTGTGCTCAGAGACAGAAGCCAGTGGATTGAATATATGATTCAAGATGGGTTTTTTTTCAAAGGATGTCAATTGTGCATACCAAAGTGTTCAATGAGGGAGAATATGTTGAAGGAAAATCATAGTGGAGGTCTAACCGGACATTTCTGCCATGAAAAAGTGTTTGCACAGTTGAACAATTCATATTATTGGCCAGGTATGAGAGAAGACGTGAAAAGGTTTGTGCACATATGTAATATTTGTCAGTATGCAAAAGGAAAGAGACAAAATATTGGGTTGTATCAACCATTTCCTATTCTAGAGAGGCCTTGGGATGCAATAAGCATGGATTTCGTGTTGGGATTGCCAAGAACACAAAGAGGAAGTGATTCCATATTTGTGGTAGTTGACAGATTTTTGAAGATGGCACACTTAATCCCATGCCATAATACCAGTGATGCAACACATGTTGCTAACTTGTTTTTCAAGGAGATTGCGAGACTTCATGGGTTTCCCAGGAGCATTGCCTCAGACAAGGTTACCAAATTTGTGGGTCATTTCTGGAGGACATTGTGGAAGAAGATGGGAATGGAACTATCCTTTAGTTCTGCAGATCACCCTCAAACGGATGGAAAAACTAAAGTGGTGAATCGAAGTTTAGGAAATTTGTTGAGGAGTTTGGTCACTGAACACCATAGCTAGTGGGATCAGATTCTAGCACAAGCCGAGTTTGAATATAATGACTCAGTGAACAGGAGTACCAGAAAAATTCCATTTCAAATAGTGTATGGAATGAATTTGAGGGGAGTGTCAGAGTTGAGAGACCTGGAGTATAGTGAATTTAGATGCATTGGAGTTGAATACTTCGCTGCAGAAATGTAGTAGCTTCATAATCAGATCAAGGAGCAATTGAAAAAGAGTAGAAGTAAGTACAAACGTAGAGTTGATCAACACAGGAGGAAACTTCAATTTGGATTTGGAGATCAAGTTCTAGCACATCTTAGGAAGGAGAGGTTCCCAAGGGGAACATATAATAAACTAAATTTGAAAAATATAGGGCCATGAAAAATCCTAATAACGTTTGGTGAAAATGATTATGAGATAGAGTTGCCAGAAGATGCAGCTATATCGCCCATATTCAACATCACAGACCTGTATCCTTACAGGGAAGATGGATCCATAAGATCCGAAGATCAGAAGGAGATCCAGTGGGAAAAGCAAATGCCTGTAGCAAAGAAGCCGCAGATGGATCAAATCATACATCGGCGAATTGGTAAGAAGACCAGAAGGAAGACATATTTTGAATATTTGGTAAAGTGGAAAGGACGACCAGTAGAAGATGCCAGTTGGGTAAATGAAGCATATATCTAGAAGCATGAAAGGTTAGTGAAAGAACTCATGGACAGGATTCCATGAATTTTTCAGCCAGAGGAGTATGATGTAGGAGCATTGCCAGCAAAGCACGAGAGGAAGACAGCTAGGTGCACTAACGCACATTTTGAAGAAATTTAAATTTTGAAGGATGCGTATCACGCAAATATTTTGAAAAAGAGTTGTAATTAAAGAACATATTTAAATGTTGTAGAGTTGGGTGGTTCTTGAAGACAACGGAAAATGTATTTTCTTTTAATGTAGCCAAGTGCAGTACAAATTCGATTTGTTCGATCTGATCTGTCTGTCACAGATATTTATTGTAATAAATAGTAGTAGTTGATAGATTTAGAGTACTCGGAAGGAAGAACTCGAAGAACCCTCTTGTATAAAGCTTTGTGTTTTTTCCCAGAAGAGGTTGTTGATAGCGAATAGTTGATGAGTTGTTGAATCTATTGTATAGGTTGTTGTAGGAGTTATCAAAGAAGTGTATGAACCCATGTCTATGACTGTTGAATGAATATAACAAAAGAGTATTGTCCCAAATGTCTGGTGTTGTTATGTCTATCTAGATGAATAAATGGTAGACTTCCTCCTTATGCGAAATTATTTGTCATTTATTGTTCGTGTGGTTTACGAATGAATTTACAGGGTTGAATGTATGAATCTGTGAGGATTGAATAAGTTTCAATTGTTTCTCTTCTATGAGTGAGTGCAAGGTGTGCATAGTGTCTACAAGGTGTGTGTGACCAAGTCTGTTTCAACTCAAAGCTCAGAAGAGGTAGCATGAAATTATGATGCAAAGAGTGCATAGGCGTCTGCAAGGAGTGCGTGACAGAGTCTTCTTTGACTCAAAGGTTCAGCTGGGATAGTCGAAATTGGCGTGTAGGAGGAATTACGCTCAGAGTCAAACTGTTCAGGAGTTATAATCGAGCGTGGAAGGATTTTTGCACGGAGTGAAAGGTCATCCTTCAGAGGTTAATATTAAAGAAATTTTGTCCACAAGGAGTGTGTGCTAGGGTCTTAGACTCGCAAGCTTAGGAGGGAGAGCGGCGAGAAATCTTCAAAGGGAAGAACCCTTTAAGGTTTCTCAAAATCAACGAACCAGATCTGTTCTGGAGGGAAGCGAGATTATTCCAAACCTTCATATCTCAGAGAATTGCACGGAGGTTCGTCGTAAAGCGTTTTGTCACTTTGTGGTTCGTGAAATTTGGAGGTTTTGTAAGAGTAGAGTCGTGAATTCATGGAGTCGTGAAATAATATCAACCATTGGTCACGAAGAGGACACGTGGCAGCGGATTAGGAAATTTGGGAGTCAAAAGTTTGGAGGTTTATGTGTGAGGTGAACAGGAGTTTCATGAAGTCGTGAAACCTGCAACAGAGTTGGACTGTCTAATCCAAGGAGACATGTGGTAGAGATCCGTAAATTCGATGGAATGTGCTTCGGAAAGAACTGAAAGCCCGAGATTGTGATATCTCTGAAGCCTGAAATTGTGAAGGGGCTGGTCCACGGTCATATCCTATGGTCACTTAGGAGGAATATTCTAGCATGGGGCTATCACTCATGAATCTTGGTGTTGCCAAGAGCGGCGGAGAGCGGAGCCACGAGTAGTTCAACCCTGTGGGTAACACTAAAGGGACCTGTGCGTTGAGCATTTGGGGTCCATTGGAGGCTCGAAGAGTCAATTCGGCTTAGAAATTCGAAGATCCAAGATCGGGAGGTCACAGATCTCCAGGAGAGAAGGGGGTTGCATCAAAGTGGAAATGAAAGTAGACTAAATATAAATATGAGTTTAATAAATAACAAAATTTGAAAATTTAGGTGGAATTGGAGTTTACGTAAAAGAGGAGTAAATATAAAAGTGGAATAAAGAAAAAGGTAAAAGTGAAATTGGATTAAAGAAAAAGGTAAAAGTGAAAGTGGAGTTAAAGAAAAAGGGAGGTTGGGTGGTGCTAGGGTGGGTTGGAGCCTTCAAAGGAGGTTGCATCCTCCTTCCATTTAAAGCTAGTAAACCAAGGTGTTGCATCATATTTTTAGTTATAGTTAAAGAAACTAGGGAGTTGGTGCTTCCCTCCAGTTGGTGTTGGTAAAATCTAGGGGGTTGCAGCCTCCTTCTAGTTGCTGCTAGTAAAATAGGGAATTGGTGTTTCCTTTGAGTTGGAGCTCATAAATTAAATGCAATATTTATTGAAAATAAGAAGAACATTTGTGAAGTTGGGTTTTCCACATTTAAATTCTTTGTATTGTACCTTTTTGTTGACCATTTTTTTTTATTTGATAAAAGTAATAATTAAGTGGTTTTAAATTGTTGAAAAAGGATAATGTTGATTCACCCCCCACCCCCTCTAAGTATTAAACAATATTCCAACAGTTCAAGAGGGGTGGTATCTGATAGTAGTTCAACTATTGTTCAAAGAGTTTGAATCTCGTGCTAAATGGGTAAGAAGGATTCTACTCCATGGACGAGGTGGAAAGGGGTAAAGTATGCAACATTTTTTCTTGTTGTCTAGTAGGCCCAAAGGTTATAAAAAATAATGTGGTGACAATTAGTTTTTTTCTTATTAATTTTCTATTCCAACATATTTTTGAGGACTTTGTTGATGACATCAACTTGTCCATTTGAATGTTAATAGTAGGGAAGTGAATTCATGGGTGAAGCCAAGGAGGGAGGACGGTTCCTAGAACACTTCATTCTAAAAATGTTTTTTGTGGTTTGAGGCTAGTTTTTTGGGGACCCTAAAATGAGAAATGACAGGGTTAAAGAAAAAGAAAGTGGTTATGTCTATTGTATTGTTGAAATTTATCATGGACTTGTCTCATTTTAATAAGTAATCAACATATATATTCTATGTCATAAATTCAATGTCACGCGTATAGAAGGGATCGGTAGTGATGATCAAGTGCAGGGGAGCTGGTGGAGCTCAAGTTTTGTGAGTGAGAAATGACAATTTCGACTTCATTTGATTGCCTGAATGCAGCTATGGAAGAGGGTAGGACAAAAATAATCAGCATGAATCACCTTTTGAGTAGTGTACATTCTTCACAAATGTCCTATGCAAGCTTTGTTATGGAAATCATTCATGACTCATTCAACTTGCTTGAGGGTGAGACAAATCCATAATATAGTGTCAACTCCTCATCAATAAAGAACATCTTCTATGAGGATATACGATGGGGCTTGCTGGCAGGTGCATCAACGATCATCTCAGGAGAGATGTGGGAATTTTTTTTGTGTGTGAAGGTAGGTGAGATTATCTCCATACCATGATTCATCTGATGATATTTGGAACATGTGCTCATTCAAGAAATTGTCATCCATTAGCAATTCATTGATGTTGAATGGCAAGTCAGTGATGAAATCAGAAAGATGAGTGCCTTCTCACTCAAGAGTATTGAATTCTAGATCAAATTGTTGGATAATTACAATCCATTGGGTGAATTTACCATTGATCTATCATTGGCTAAGTAAGTATTGCATATGGTTGGATTTTTCTATGAATTAATGGTCTGCAACAAAATATAATGACTCAAATTTTGGAATGCATGAACCAAGGCGAGGGATAATTTATCCTCGTGAATGTAATTTAGGGGAGGGTCTGAAAGTTTTTTTCTCACATAAAAAATTACATGCTCTTGCTCGTCATCACCTTGTTGGACTAGCTCTCTTACGAAAAATATTTATGAAGCCAAGAGATAAAGGATATGATCCTTATTGAAGTCGGGAGGGCTAATTAATGGAGCTTTGGAGAGAGAAAATTTTAATGCATCCAATGCTTGTTGAGACTAATCATCCCATCTACAGTGACTGTCCTGGCATGAAATATGTAAGAATACATGTGTGAAAGTGGCATAATCAAGGATGAAACACCACAAAAAGTTGGCCTTTCCTTGTAGTTGGCACAAATTACTTTGAGGGATCTCATAACTAGCCTAGAATTTAAAGGGGTACACCATGATTCCCTGTTGGGAAACAATGAAACCCAATAAATGTTTGTTGAGCCAAATCATCCAATCTAGAGAGAATTTCATGGCATAAAATACATAAAAAAAACATGTCTGCAAGTGGCATAATCAAGAATGAAATTCCGCAAGAAGTTGGCCTTTCCTTGTAGACTTTGTAGTCCGCACAAATTATTTGGAGGGATCTCACTAATAGCCTAGACTTTCAGGGGGTCCACCATGATTCCTTGTTGGGAAACAATGAAACCCAATAAACGCTTGTTGATCATGATCATCCCATCTAAAGAGAATGTCCTAGCATAAAATACATAAGAATCCATGTGTGCAAGTAGCATAATTAGGGATGAAACATCGTGTGACGTCCCCATTATAATCCCAAATTAAATTAATTCAAAATGTAGATATAATGTATGGTTGTGGCCAAGCAATGTATATATGAATTGTATTTCTAAATTTTAATAAATAAAATGTGATGCCATGTACGGGGGGACATGAACAGGTATTGGGGGATGATTAATCCACAAGAGAGGAGAGGTCTAAAAAGGGGGGTTTTATTCATTAGTTTAATACCCAATCCTTTTTCTTGATTTTAATGTTTTGAGTGGACCTTCTATTTTGATGTTGAGTGTTCCCAAATCCAATAATTGAATATGTCTAAGAGAATGGGTGTGAGGAGTCACATCCCATATTTATTGGGAGCATGGGAATGAGTACAATCAGTTTTGGGATGAGTGAGTCAAGAAAAATAGAAAAAAGTGAGGAAATGTGTATGGCTAGAGGAGACAGTTTTAGACAATCACATTTTTGCATGGGAAAGAGAGAGAATAGGAGAAAGAGGTGCATTGGAGATGGAGAAACAATGGAGGGTGAATTTTGGAGTGTTTTTGGAGTTGAAAATTGAAGAAGCAAGTTTTCAAGCTTGCAGAAGGACCAGATTGTCAGGCCTGAAGAGTGAACTACTGTGAGAGTTGCACTATAATAGCAAGCTTGTTGTTGTTTTTCCTGGTAGTTTTCCTAGCAGTGAGTTTCCCTTGAGTTCCAAATAGTGATATTATTAGTTACCTGCACCATAGAGACCCTAATAAATGAATGGGATTCCCAAGGGATTAAGGGTAGTGAAGGGGTACAATCCTTCTGTTGGGCAAGTCGAGAGGAAGAGAGTTGGAGGAAATTCAAGATAGTTGTAGGAGAATAACAGTGGGTTGTGATATTATATAAGGTGTGAGTGGACAATGAGAGACACCCTCTTTTATGGATTTCTAACCTGAGCTTGGGGGTGACTTGTTGTTGATATCCGGAATAACAAGTTTATGGTTTGGTGGAACATCCATCCCAAGTAGTTGGTTGCACAACTATTTAGAAAGATAATCGTTTGATATGTTTACTGAGTTAGTTTATGATCTGGATTTATNAGTAAATATAAAAGTGGAATAAAGAAAAAGGTAAAAGTGAAATTGGATTAAAGAAAAAGGTAAAAGTGAAAGTGGAGTTAAAGAAAAAGGGAGGTTGGGTGGTGCTAGGGTGGGTTGGAGCCTTCAAAGGAGGTTGCATCCTCCTTCCATTTAAAGCTAGTAAACCAAGGTGTTGCATCATATTTTTAGTTATAGTTAAAGAAACTAGGGAGTTGGTGCTTCCCTCCAGTTGGTGTTGGTAAAATCTAGGGGGTTGCAGCCTCCTTCTAGTTGCTGCTAGTAAAATAGGGAATTGGTGTTTCCTTTGAGTTGGAGCTCATAAATTAAATGCAATATTTATTGAAAATAAGAAGAACATTTGTGAAGTTGGGTTTTCCACATTTAAATTCTTTGTATTGTACCTTTTTGTTGACCATTTTTTTTTATTTGATAAAAGTAATAATTAAGTGGTTTTAAATTGTTGAAAAAGGATAATGTTGATTCACCCCCCACCCCCTCTAAGTATTAAACAATATTCCAACAGTTCAAGAGGGGTGGTATCTGATAGTAGTTCAACTATTGTTCAAAGAGTTTGAATCTCGTGCTAAATGGGTAAGAAGGATTCTACTCCATGGACGAGGTGGAAAGGGGTAAAGTATGCAACATTTTTTCTTGTTGTCTAGTAGGCCCAAAGGTTATAAAAAATAATGTGGTGACAATTAGTTTTTTTCTTATTAATTTTCTATTCCAACATATTTTTGAGGACTTTGTTGATGACATCAACTTGTCCATTTGAATGTTAATAGTAGGGAAGTGAATTCATGGGTGAAGCCAAGGAGGGAGGACGGTTCCTAGAACACTTCATTCTAAAAATGTTTTTTGTGGTTTGAGGCTAGTTTTTTGGGGACCCTAAAATGAGAAATGACAGGGTTAAAGAAAAAGAAAGTGGTTATGTCTATTGTATTGTTGAAATTTATCATGGACTTGTCTCATTTTAATAAGTAATCAACATATATATTCTATGTCATAAATTCAATGTCACGCGTATAGAAGGGATCGGTAGTGATGATCAAGTGCAGGGGAGCTGGTGGAGCTCAAGTTTTGTGAGTGAGAAATGACAATTTCGACTTCATTTGATTGCCTGAATGCAGCTATGGAAGAGGGTAGGACAAAAATAATCAGCATGAATCACCTTTTGAGTAGTGTACATTCTTCACAAATGTCCTATGCAAGCTTTGTTATGGAAATCATTCATGACTCATTCAACTTGCTTGAGGGTGAGACAAATCCATAATATAGTGTCAACTCCTCATCAATAAAGAACATCTTCTATGAGGATATACGATGGGGCTTGCTGGCAGGTGCATCAACGATCATCTCAGGAGAGATGTGGGACAAAATTTTGTGTGTGAAGGTAGGTGAGATTATCTCTGTACCATGATTCATCTGATGATATTTGGAACATGTGCTCATTCAAGAAATTGTCATCCATTAGCAATTCATTGATGTTGAATGGCAAGTCAGTGATGAAATTAGAAATATGAGTGCCTTCTCACTCAAGAGTATTGAATTCTAGATCAAATTGTTGGATAATTACAATCCATTGGGTGAATTTACCATTGATCTATCATTGGCTAAGTAAGTATTGCATACAGTTGGATTTTTCTATGAATTAATGGTCTGCAACAAAATATAATGACGCAAATTTTGGAATGCATGAACCAAGGTGAGGGATAATTTATCCTCGTGAATGTAATTTAGGGGAGGGTCTGAAAGTTTTTTTCTCACATAAAAAATTACATGCTCTTGCTCGTCATCACCTTGTTGGAATAGCTCTCTTACGAAAAATATTTATGAAGCCAAGAGATAAAGGATATGATCCTTATTGAAGTCGGGAGGGCTAATTAATGGAGCTTTGGAGAGAGAAAATTTTAATGCATCAAATGCTTGTTGAGACTAATCATCCCATCTACAGTGACTGTCCTGGCATGAAATATGTAAGAATACATGTGTGAAAGTGGCATAATCAAGGATGAAACACCACAAAAAGTTGGCCTTTCCTTGTAGTTGGCACAAATTACTTTGAGGGATCTCATAACTAGCCTAGAATTTAAAGGGGTACACCATGATTCCCTGTTGGGAAACAATGAAACCCAATAAATGTTTGTTGAGCCAAATCATCCAATCTAGAGAGAATTTCATGGCATAAAATACATAAAAAAAACATGTCTGCAAGTGGCATAATCAAGAATGAAATTCCGCAAGAAGTTGGCCTTTCCTTGTAGACTTTGTAGTCCGCACAAATTATTTGGAGGGATCTCACTAATAGCCTAGACTTTCAGGGGGTCCACCATGATTCCTTGTTGGGAAACAATGAAACCCAATAAACGCTTGTTGATCATGATCATCCCATCTAAAGAGAATGTCCTAGCATAAAATACATAAGAATCCATGTGTGCAAGTAGCATAATTAGGGATGAAACATCGTGTGACGTCCCCATTATAATCCCAAATTAAATTAATTCAAAATGTAGATATAATGTATGGTTGTGGCCAAGCAATGTATATATGAATTGTATTTCTAAATTTTAATAAATAAAATGTGATGCCATGTACGGGGGGACATGAACAGGTATTGGGGGATGATTAATCCACAAGAGAGGAGAGGTCTAAAAAGGGGGGTTTTATTCATTAGTTTAATACCCAATCCTTTTTCTTGATTTTAATGTTTTGAGTGGACCTTCTATTTTGATGTTGAGTGTTCCCAAATCCAATAATTGAATATGTCTAAGAGAATGGGTGTGAGGAGTCACATCCCATATTTATTGGGAGCATGGGAATGAGTACAATCAGTTTTGGGATGAGTGAGTCAAGAAAAATAGAAAAAAGTGAGGAAATGTGTATGGCTAGAGGAGACAGTTTTAGACAATCACATTTTTGCATGGGAAAGAGAGAGAATAGGAGAAAGAGGTGCATTGGAGATGGAGAAACAATGGAGGGTGAATTTTGGAGTGTTTTTGGAGTTGAAAATTGAAGAAGCAAGTTTTCAAGCTTGCAGAAGGACCAGATTGTCAGGCCTGAAGAGTGAACTACTGTGAGAGTTGCACTATAATAGCAAGCTTGTTGTTGTTTTTCCTGGTAGTTTTCCTAGCAGTGAGTTTCCCTTGAGTTCCAAATAGTGATATTATTAGTTACCTGCACCATAGAGACCCTAATAAATGAATGGGATTCCCAAGGGATTAAGGGTAGTGAAGGGGTACAATCCTTCTGTTGGGCAAGTCGAGAGGAAGAGAGTTGGAGGAAATTCAAGATAGTTGTAGGAGAATAACAGTGGGTTGTGATATTATATAAGGTGTGAGTGGACAATGAGAGACACCCTCTTTTATGGATTTCTAACCTGAGCTTGGGGGTGACTTGTTGTTGATATCCGGAATAACAAGTTTATGGTTTGGTGGAACATCCATCCCAAGTAGTTGGTTGCACAACTATTTAGAAAGATAATCGTTTGATATGTTTACTGAGTTAGTTTATGATCTGGATTTATGAGAAGAAAAAAATAAATAATAGAATGAATACAATAACACATAGATATAGAGAACAACAACAAATATCCTATGAACAATAACTTCTATTGAATAAATAAAATAGGTTGAAACTAAAAAACTGTAAAATTGAAAACAACTTGCTCGAATGGTGGTAGTTATCTCTGAGAAGAGATGTGGTTGTTACGTGCATATGTCTGAGAAGAATGATTACAATGAGGCTTCAGAGACCTTTTTAAAATTACTCATGAATTTTAAAACCCTAGACATCCAAAAACATAACCCTAAGAGATGAAACGCCAAAATTTATGTGGGCCTCGAAGGGTAAGTTGGTACCTCAACTTCTCGAGGTCGTAACTTTTGAATGCAACCTTCGTTTTCGGCACGTGATAGCCCATTGGAAAGGTATTTTTGAAAACTACACATTATGTCGTCAAAATCTGACTCCATCTACAATTTGACAATGGCAAGCCAAAAAACCATTGTTTAGGGCCCCAAAATGGTCCTAGAAGTACAAAAATATGTACTAACATGAAAACTTCCAAAATAATCCAATTGGATTAGGTGGGCAGACACTAATCTCCACCTGAAAGTTGTGTAGGGATTCAGAAAACCCCAAAAGTGTAGAACCCACAATTACAAAGAATTATCGAAGAAAGTGGTGAACTAAAATTGTCAAAAGGAGCTAGTTGGAAGAGGTGGGTGGCCACCAATATCCACCTGGATCAGTCCTCCCCCCTTAGGAAGAAATGGTCTCCATTTCATTGAGTGCCACCATCAGGTGAGCAAATTTATGTTGAATTTGACCCTGGGTGAGCCATTTTTCTTGGTGCAGGAGTTGCTCTACCTTGATGACCCGATAAAGTTGGATCCTTCATTGGCTAGTTCCCTTGACATGTTTGTCCACTATTTGATCGGTGGGTTCTTGTTCCATGCATTAAGTTTTGAGCTTTGTTGGTGTCAACTATTCTATGATCTCTAAGGTGTCCAATAATGGTGGAAAATATGGTCGGAGGAGGTCCACACTAAGCATTGGGTGAAAGGCAAGGAAGGGGGGAGTGTTGAGCTCAAAAGCATTGTCTCCCATAGCCTTGGTGATAGTGTAAGGACCATAGTGAAGGGGATGGAGATTCTGATGGGGCCATGTAAGGCGTTCTTTCTACAAATGTAACCAGACCTTGTCGCCCACCTAAAACTTGTGCAGTACCCGGTGTTCATCATGACATTTCTTGTACTTAGCATTGGCTTTCCACAAAATCTCATGGACCTGTTGGTGGATGTGTTGGATCTGCTCAATGAATCTGGTGGCTTTGGAAGCCTCAAACTAAACATGGGAATACTATGTTTGTGTGGTTGCAAGAAGTAGTGCAACATCAATGGAACCCAAGGGTTGGAATCCCAGCCCCACCTGAAATGGGTTATGGTCAGTGAATCTATGGAGAGCCCTGTTGTAGCTATGTTGAACATAGGGAAGACTCTCATCCCATGTACATGATTTCTTAGAGTTATACATGTGCAGTATGTGCACAATCATTCGATTGACGACCTCTACCTAGACATTGGTTTGAGGGTGTAAGGAAGTGGATTTAGTGAGCTTGGTGTCCAACAGTTACGAGAGACTCGACCAAAATGTGTTGAGGAACCTATTGTCCCGATCGGAGATGATGGTATGTGGTATCCCAAATGGACCCACACTCATTTGAAGAATAGCTTGGAAGTATCTGTCATTGTGATGCTTTTATTGCAGGTTGTGAGAATGGTCATCTTTGAAAACCGATCAACCACCACAAATACACAATCATTGTCTGGCTTGGTGGACGGAAGGCCAGACATGTAATCCATGGAGATAGATTCCCGAGGACTCTTAGGAGTAGGAAGAGGGGTGTATAATCCTTGCTTCTTGATGCCTAGTTTGGAAATGGCACAGGTAGTGCAAGATCGGATATACTTGTTGACATCCTATCAAAGTTTTTTCCAATTAAAATATTTCTATAGAACAGCCACAATTTTCTCCACACCAAAATGTCCTGCCATATGAATGTAGTGAGCCCCTCAAATCATATTTGCACGCTCTCTTGCAGGAACATAGAGGTGTCCCAGATGGCATGATAGTCCATCCTGAATGTGAAAATTGGTGACATTCAACCATGTACCTAAGAGATGATTGGTGGTGGTGAAGTCAGGATCTTGTTGATAAAGTTGGGGCCACTCAGATGCCTCATGCCCATAGGAATGGAGCACAGTGGTGAGTGCAACCAGAGGAGATTGATTGAGGCAGTCAGCGACACAATTTGTACTCCATGTCTTATACTTGATGTTGATATGGAACTGTTGCAGGTATGTGG
The DNA here is from genome assembly GCA_000966675.3 of Picea glauca. NCBI lineage: Eukaryota > Viridiplantae > Streptophyta > Pinopsida > Pinales > Pinaceae > Picea > Picea glauca. The sequence continues at coordinate 49,227 of JZKD02S1715851.1, read as the reverse complement.
ACCACTTCTGATGGTGGTCATTTTTCAACTTCCCCTGTGTCTTTATGAACTGTAGAGGATTGTGATCAGTGTGGATGATTGTCTCCTTTCCCAGAATGTAATGTTTCCATTGATGGAAGGCTTTTACAATGGAATACATTTTCTTGTCATAGGTGGGGTATTTTTGGATAGTGTCTAAGAGTTTCTCACTATGGTATTCTATTGGATGGTTGTGCTGAGTGAGAATTGTGCCTATAGCATAGTCAAATGCATCAGTCTCAATCTCGAACAGTTGTTGCAGATTGGGTAAGGAGAGTACTGAAGTTGAGCACAAGCGATGCTTCATATCATCAAATGCTCGTTATTGTGCCTTCCCCCATGTGAAATTTTCCTTTACACCACCCTTGGTCACTTGGTTGAGGGCCCATGCAATATGGAACAATCCCAACATGAACCATTAGTAAAATTTGGCAAGTCCCAAGAAGCTCTAAAGCTCGGTTAGTGTGGTCGAGGTTGTCTAGTCACGGATGACTTGGATCTTAGCTAGATCCACATGTACCACATGTTCATCAACAATGTAGCCCAAGTATTGGACCTTGTTCATGCCAAAGGAGCATTTTTCCAAGTTGGCATATATCTTGTACTGCCACTGAGTGTTTAAAACCTGTTGAATATGTTGCATGTGCTCCTCCAAAATTGTATTAAATATGAGGATGTCATCCAAATATACCACCACAAAAGAGTTGGTGAAGGGTCTCAATACATCATCCATCAACCTCATGAAAGTTGTTGGTGCAACTTCTAGGCCAAAGGGCATGACCATCCATTCAAAGAGACCTTCTTTAGATTTGAAAGTTGTCTTCCATACATCAGTCAGTTCGATGGGAACCTGGTGGTAGACTTAAGTTGGTCATCAATTCGGGGAATTGGGTATCAGTTCTTGACTGTGATTTTGTTTAATTCTCTATAATCAAATCAGAGCTGCTAGGTCCCATCTTTCTTCGGAACCAATACAATCAGGCTTTCGCAAGAGGAGGAGTTGGGTCTAATGTGCCCCTTTTGAAGTAGATCTTGGATCTAATGTTTGATTTCATCATTTTCCATCAGTGAGCAATGATAAACTGGTCAATTAGGAAAAGGTGCACTGGGGGTTATATCAATTGGATGCTTGACTTGGCAGTGCGTCGGTACCCTGGTGGATGAGGAGAATATGTCTATGTACTCTTCCATGATTTCATCCACTTGATTTTGCTACAAAGAGAGGCTTTGTGTAGAGGTCATAGATGTGGCGGTGACCTTCTGCTTACTGTGAGCACTAATCACAAAGAATACGAACGTCTTGGTCTGTGAAATGACCTTACTACATTGCTTAGCATAGATTAAAGAAATAGCGGTAGGCGACACTACCTATGGTATCATGTACAATTTTCTACCCAAAGTAATAATAACACTGCGGGGTCTAGACTTATACAAAGATGTCACTTCCAAAAATATGGTTGTCCTAAAAGAACATCACAAACTTCAAGGGGAGATATATCACACAATACCTCATCTTTGAAGAGCTTGATTCCATAGGGTAGACAACATTATTGATTGACGTAGAGATATCTTCCTTGGCGAAGCCATTCGATGATGTAGGGTTGTAGGTGCAGTGTCATCGACAGGTCCAACCACTTGACGACCTCTACTGATATCAGGTTCTTCTTACTGCCGTTATCGATAATGAAATGAAGTGGAGCCTCATTTACCCACATTTGTGAGTGAAAGAGGCATCCCCCTTCCTTTGGTTCTTCGATTTCACTTGGATGGAATTTGGTGGTAGTGACAGTGGCGCTAGGTTCAACATTGATAATCTGCTTCCCTCCTTCTGGATTTGACTCGGAAGCTTTCAACTCAGCCACCTGTGACTTCTTGGAGCGACATTCTTTGGTGTTGTGCCAAGGGATTTTATGTTATTCACACCACTTTCTTGTTTCCTTATTTGACTTCTCATTACCCTTCTTGTGTTGCGGATTAGACTGGTTGTCTTGAGAGTGGCCATATTTTCTCTATCCCTTTTTTTTTGGATTGGGGATGCCTTTTCCCTTCTTCGCCTATGAGGAGTTTGCAGATCCAAACTCTCGCCTCTTCTGCTTAAATTTATGATCGATCTTGACAGTATATCTATAAGTCGTACTCAATGATGCGATGTCCAGAAACTCCATTTTTGTTTGAATGTATCTATGCATACAGCCACAGTATTTGAGAACCAGATATCATTCAAATTATTTGATACCCAATTTGGTGTACATCGTATGGAAAATATTCGTGAATTCAGGTATTTTCTAGTCCCTTTCCTGACGCAAGGTGGTCCTCGTAGCTTCCAACAAGGTATTATTGTTCTTTAATGGAATCCATGAAGGAATCCCATGTGGGGTGACTACAGATATTGTAGATTCCTTATGGTGCTTTTCTTAGATTAAGTATCCCACCAGTCCTTAACATGGGGGATGGCCTTGAAGAGTGAAAAAGTAATATTTTCCCTATCGAAAAAACTGTTGACTGAAAAATACCCTTCGAGCAGATTCAACTATTTATATACAACATTCGCATATGTCAGTCCTTCAAAAAATGGAATATTAAAATTTACTTATACCTTGAAGGGGGTTGCATGGCCACTTGATGAAGATGCATCTCCTGTGGGCAGTCGTCGAAGGATCTGTGCAAAGTTGTCCATCATGTTGTTCCTTTGTCATGTAAGGGATTCCTCGAGCAATGGTTTAAAAGGATCTCCTACTCTGTCATATTTCTTCTTTTCCCCCATGAGTTTTTGTCAGGCTCAGTGCGACCGATCTTACAAAGGCTCGATTGGTTCAAGTCCCAACTTCTTGTACCCAGATCTTGTCGAAGACATGCACGAAGAAAAATAAATGAAGAGCAGACTGCTCTGATATCGCTAATCTGGATTTATGAAAGAAACGAAATAAATAACAGACTGAATACAATAAAACGGAGATACGAAGAACAACAAGAGATATCCAGTGAACAATAACTTCTATTGAATAAATAAAATACGATGAAACTGTAAAACTACAAAGCTGAAAACAACTTGCTCGAATGGTGGTAGNTCAACCATACCTTTACCATGTAATGTTTGAAGGCCCTTCTCTATAACATGTCCCAGTCTTTGATGTCACAACATTGTCTCTTCTCTAGAGACAGTAGGGGTTATGTCATATTCATCTCCACCTTCAAGAACAATAGAGTTGTTACACCCATTAGTGATCGTGCTTTCCAAAAAAATATATATAGTTCCATTCTTAACTCCCCTCCTCAACACCATTTTTCCTCGAACCATTTTTTATGTTTTTTTTTCAAAAACAATATATACACATACATCTCTCATCTTTGTTATATATATATATATATATATATATATATATATATATATATATATATATATATCAATTTTATATCCAGGTATGGTGTAACATACCCATTACTAGAAAACATGAACTATAAAATACCTTAGCCTGCTAAAAACGTATTAAAATTCCCTAACAAATAAAAATTAAACACGGGAAACCAAGCACATAATTTTCACATGCTTCTACAGATATAATAAAAATCATGAATGAAACTTTTCAAGCAATAGAAATAACATGATAAAAGATAACATAAAAATTATCTTTCAATGGTTGAATACAACTAGCTGCGTACAAAGGACGTTCCTCCCATCCATAAGATTTTTGTTCATTTTCCCTCAACAACAAGACACCGTTGAATTGATCCTATGAGTCCAAAAGAAATTTTGGTCCTCTTGGATGCCCACTCTCCACATTTAGCATCTCAAAACCCAAGCTCTACTCCAACAACAATTCCAATCCACCAACTATCTTCCCCTCAACCTGCACAACCCAATGCATGGGATCCCCCTTCTCTACCATGCAGTCCCTCGACTCTTCCCACTTCTATCTAGGGATCTAGTGCACTCGGTTGGCTATGAATATTCAGACTCCAGGAACTCTCAATTACTTTAGGAGTGCTCATAGTAGCCATCTCAAGGCTCTTGATCCATCTCCTCAATAGGAAAATGCACCACAATAACACAACCCACTTTTATAGGTACACAGTCAAAAATTTTAGTATGAAAACATCTCAACAATGGATATCCTCCTACACAACAGAGTTGGTACTCTTTGCAGCACCTAGCTCCCCTCTTGTTGTCCAAAATCAGAAAGTAAAAATTGTCTATCATGCCCTTTCAAATTTCCTTTTTTTTCATGATTTCTTAACTCTCACTCTTCCCCAAAAGGATTGCTTGACTCCACACTTCTCCCATGCTTTCTTGTACTCATCCATTCTCTCAATAACTCTATGAGGTGATATCACACACCAACCCTCTTACATGAATTCAATGTTTAAGTGTCTAATAAGTCAAAGGGAGGATTATATGGTAATGACACGATAACTCAGGAAAAAGACATGGGTTTCCCCTTGGATCCCCCTTTATCCTCCCTCTCTCATGGAATCATATCCCCCCATTGTTACCATTCCTATTGTATCGTAGGCAGTGATTATTGTTCTTATTAATTATTTCAATGTACATAATACATATTTTATCCCTTGGCCAAATTAATCAACATGTGATCTTCACCCCAAACAAATCAACTAACCAGCCTAAATCACATTTATACAATTACATTATAATTTGCAGGGATTAAAACTAGGGATGTTACATCTAGAATGTGAAAAACCCCAGGGAGTGTTCTAATCCTTCCATCCTTGATCAACAACTTAAATTTTCCCCATTCTTTCATTCTAGTTGTCAAGTCATATCCTAGGAAACTTTCACCTCCATTATACTTTTCTTATTCACAAAACCACTCCCTATGGCCTAGATTCATATGAAAAGAAAAGCCCAAACTGATCATCCATACATCATGAACTGCATGTGTGATTGAAGAATCCAAGTAAATATCCCATCCTTCCTATGAGGAGGTCTTCCCTTCTATGGAAGGAACATCATTAGATCCCCTCCCTTTATCAATACTTTTATATCTATAATCCTTCTTGCAATGCCTAGCTTTACCACATTTCCAACATTTCCTTGAGGATTTTCTTGGATATTTACATCTACCTCTATATTTAAATCTCCTACTAAAGGAATTATTTCTATTTCTATCTAGGGGTCGTCTTCTTACAGATAAGCAATCCATGCTCTAACTATACATGGTTTTTCTCCTCGTTTTTTCCAATAACAAGGATGAAACCACATCATCAAAATTTAATGTGGTTGCATTACTCCCAATAGCTACAACCAGACTATCCTATGGATATAGCAAAGAAAATAGTAAACCAATGCACTTATCTTCATTAGAAATTTTAATATTGACAGAAAAAAACTGACTTACCATAGTATTGAAAACATTTAGATTTTGTCACCAAGTCTCCATCATTCATACTAAGGAGGTAAAGCTTCCTCCGAAAGAAAATTTTGTTTAATAGGGACTTAGTTGGTACAAAGCCCCTAACTTATCCCATAACGCCTTTGTTGTAGATTCTCATGAGACATTTAGTAACATTGAATTTGAAAAACAAAACCAGATTGTGCTCTTTGCTTTCCTATCCAACTTCATCCAATATTTCATCGACATACCCGTAGGTGTAGTACCAGGATCCACAGCAACCCATTGTTCTTTATCTACCAAAATATCCTCCATCTTGAGATTCCATAGCTCAAATATTTTCTCGTTAAATTTCTCAATCTCAATTTTAGAATTGTTTGTCGTTCTCTTTCACCACAAGAATCACCACCGCAGAGCTCCCACTGAAAATAGGTTTATCACAAACCCAATATAATTGAACCCTTAGAAACAAAGGTAACCCCCTAAATCCAATAACCTAGCTCTGACACCAAATGTAAGTTTTGAACCTTTATAGTATAGCAATTTATATAGAGATTCTTTATAAAACGGAAAGGAAAACAATAGCATTCACACATGGTATTCAAAAAATTACCCTGGAAACCCTTAACCGAGAAAACCAACAAATGTTTGGATTCACACCTATAACTCTCATTGTATTAACTTCACTATTTACAATACAATATATTATTCCACGGCATCCAAAACCCTGATACATTAACCCAGATTAGATTCATTTACCATAATTATATTACAATGGGTCAAAAAAACATTGGCCAAAAAATTGCCCGAAAACGAACCAAAAATAGCCCCCAAAAACATTTGGGGGATCAAATGCATCTGGTGCAAAATACAGTACTACGGGCTAATTGTGCAAACAATATAACACATACCCAACAAAATTTATTGTATAAATATCTAGAATCATTGTAAAGGATGTCTTATAAATCATTTGTAATATGAGCTCTACGTTATTGGATGTTTCTACCTTGAAGAGGCAAGTGAACATTTCTTCAATAAAGGTATAATATTATGGTTTATATTGTCTATTTTGTTTGCAAATCTATTTTTTCAAAGACAGATCTAAGTAATGTTTGTGATTTTTTCTCTAAATATTTCTAATTGGCACATCACACCAATGAATCCCTCATGTGTTGTCTTGTGAGTACACGTGTTTTAGATGTAGAGATTTTTTACATGTTTTTTCCCAACAAAACATCAATAGGTCCTAGTCATGAATCATGGCCTTAGAAGTCACTATGATGGATTAGTTCTTTCACTCTGCAACCCCATTCTAATATGGGTTGTATGGAATAATTTTCTCCCTCTTGATTGTTTCCTCCTTGTAGAAACCCTTAAAATCCTTGTAGGTATACTCACCCCTTTTATCCAGTCTCAAGACTTTGATCCTCTTCATTGTTTGGTTCTCAACTAGAGATTTGAACTCCTAAACCCTGCTAAAGACCTCATCCTTGGTATTTAAGAAGTAGATCAAATTCTTGCAAGAGAATTCATGAGTTAAAAAAATATAATACATGTTTCATAAGATCGATGTCATGGACATCTTAATGCAGTAGGTCTAGAATATCCTTAGATCTATGATCACTACATACTCCTTATCTCTCAATGGTGAACTTTGGAAGAATTATGACTATCTCCCTCAAAATAGGAAATGCCTTATGATGCAAGTCTCACATCCTCTTGTGCCATAACTCATACAAGTTGTCACTATTATGTACTAGGGCTCAAATAAGTTTAACCTACAACCTATATATATTTCCTCCCCTAACCCCTATCACTTGTGTTGCTTATGGGATAGATTCCTTTGGCCTGATGAGGACCTATTGGTTCTTGAACACTACTACATAGCCCTTATCCTCCATAGCTGAAATTGAAAGAAATTTATTCCTAAGACTTGGAACAAATAGAACATCATAAAAGCATAAAGAGTTACCTAATTGTAGTCAGAAAGGAATGGTATCGATTGTTGTTACTGGGTACTTGGAATCATTACCAATATCTACCTAAACGCATGATTTGTGCTCTTTTATACTGGAAAAACAATTTCAAGTAAATGTCATATGTCAAGATTCACCGCTATCCACATACCAAGCATCCCCTAGAACTATGTTGGTAGAAAGGAAAGATACCATCGAGTAATCCTTATCAAATTTGATAGAAAAATTGTTCATCTGATTTTCCACAGAGGTTTCCACCTAATTTTGTTGTTTCTACCCTTTTCCCTTGTTGTATGGACATTGTGATACATAATTCCCATGCTTATGACAAATGAAACACTTGATGTTGCTCAATTCCTTCCCTGGATGTGAGGTTGACTCCCCATTCTTTCCCTTTCCCTTGTTGGGTCCTTTTCCTCTGTTCTTCTTCATTTGTCCAAATATAGCTAGATTATTGTCACCACCTTTCTTGTGACCTTTGAATCCATTTGAGTCTCCTCTTGGATACAATCACATCCCATAGTCTTTCAAAATAATGAATATCCTCACAAGCACAAATTCCCTTGAAAAATGTTTCCCATTACGCAGAGAACCCATTCAGTGCCATGTTCACTAGCTTTGTGTCTTCAATCTTATCCCCAACTATGTGAATTTGATCATGAATCTATGTGAATTTCATCAAGTAATGTCTAACTATGCCTAATTTGATCATCTCTATAGATATAATTTTGTTCTGCAATATCATCTTCCTATTTATGTTTTCGCTATAGTAGAGGCCATTCAAGGCATAAAACATATCCTTTGTGGTATTCTTCTCGAATATGTGAGGAACCAAATGATTCTTTACAGCATCCATAATCATCCACCTGGCCTTCACTTATGTCTTATTTTGAGCTACCAATTGTTGCAAATATGTAGGTGTACCCACAACATCTTTAACAGCATTCCAGAGATCAATCTCTTCAATGTTACCCTGATTTTCCAAGGCAAGAAATTTGAGGCGTGGTCCTATCT
>JZKD02S1715851.1:0-22401 GCA_000966675.3 Picea glauca | reverse complement strand
TAGCCTGCTAAAAACGTATTAAAATTCCCTAACAAATAAAAATTAAACACGGGAAACCAGGCTCATAATTTTCACATGCTTCTACAGATATAATAAAAATCATGAATGAAACTTTTCAAGCAATAGAAATAACATGATAAAAGATAACATAAAACTTATCTTTCAATGGTTGAATACAACTAGCTGCGTACAAAGGACGTTCCTCCCATCCATAAGATTTTTGTTCATTTTCCCTCAACAAAAAGACACTGTTGAACTGATCCTATGAGTCCAAAAGAAATTTTGGTCCTCTTGGATGCCCACTCTCCACATTTAGCATCTCAAGACCCAATTTCTACTCCAACAACAATTCCAATCCACCAACTATCTTCCCCTCAACCTGCACAACCCAATGCATGGGATCCCCCTTCTCTACCATGCAGTCCCTCAACTCTTCCCACTTCTATCTAGGGATCTAGTGCACTCGGTTGGCTATGAATATTCAGACTCCAGGAACTCTCAATTACTTTAGGAGTGCTCATAGTAGCCTTCTCAAGGCTCTTGATCCATCTCCTCAATAGGAAAATGCACCACAATAACACAACCCACTTTTACAGGTACACAATCAAAAAATTTAGTATGAAAACATCTCAACAATGGATATCCTCCTACACAACAGAGTTGGTACTCTTTGCAGCACCTAGCTCCCCTCTTGTTGTCCAAAATCAGAAAGTAAAAATTGTCTACCATGCCCTTTCAAATTTCCTTTTTTTTCATGATTTCTTAACTCTCACTCTTCCCCAAAAGGATTGCTTGAATCCACACTTCTCCCATGCTTTCTTGTACTCAACCATTCTCTCAATAACTCTATGAGGTGATATCACACACCAACCCTCTTACATGAATTCAATGTTTAAGTGTCTAATAAGTCAAAGGGAGGATTATATGGTAATGACACGATAACTCAGGAAAAAGACATGGGTTTCCCCTTGGATCCCCCTTTATCCTCCCTCTCTCATGGAATCATATCCCCCCATTGTTACCATTCCTATTGTATCGTAGGCAGTGATTATTGTTCTTATTAATTATTTCAATGTACATAATACATATTTTATCCCTTGGCCAAATTAATCAACATGTGATCTTCACCCCAAACAAATCAACTAACCAGCCTAAATCACATTTATACAATTACATTATAATTTGCAGGGATTAAAACTAGGGATGTTACATCTAGAATGTGAAAAACCCCAGGGAGTGTTCTAATCCTTCCATCCTTGATCAACAACTTAAATTTTCCCCATTCTTTCATTCTAGTTGTCAAGTCATATCCTAGGAAACTTTCACCTCCATTATACTTTTCTTATTCACAAAACCACTCCCTATGGCCTAGATTCATATGAAAAGAAAAGCCCAAACTGATCATCCATACATCATGAACTGCATGTGTGATTGAAGAATCCAAGTAAATATCCCATCCTTCCTATGAGGAGGTCTTCCCTTCTATGGAAGGAACATCATTAGATCCCCTCCCTTTATCAATACTTTTATATCTATAATCCTTCTTGCAATGCCTAGCTTTACCACATTTCCAACATTTCCTTGAGGATTTTCTTGGATATTTACATCTACCTCTATATTTAAATCTCCTACTAAAGGAATTATTTCTATTTCTATCTAGGGGTCGTCTTCTTACAGATAAGCAATCCATGCTCTAACTATACATGGTTTTTCTCCTCGTTTTTTCCAATAACAAGGATGAAACCACATCATCAAAATTTAATGTGGTTGCATTACTCCCAATAGCTACAACCAGACTATCCTATGGATATAGCAAAGAAAATAGTAAACCAATGCACTTATCTTCATTAGAAATTTTAATATTGACAGAAAAAAACTGACTTACCATAGTATTGAAAACATTTAGATTTTGTCACCAAGTCTCCATCATTCATACTAAGGAGGTAAAGCTTCCTCCGAAAGAAAATTTTGTTTAATAGGGACTTAGTTGGTACAAAGCCCCTAACTTATCCCATAACGCCTTTGTTGTAGATTCTCATGAGACATTTAGTAACATTGAATTTGAAAAACAAAACCAGATTGTGCTCTTTGCTTTCCTATCCAACTTCATCCAATATTTCATCGACATACCCGTAGGTGTAGTACCAGGATCCACAGCAACCCATTGTTCTTTATCTACCAAAATATCCTCCATCTTGAGATTCCATAGCTCAAATATTTTCTCGTTAAATTTCTCAATCTCAATTTTAGAATTGTTTGTCGTTCTCTTTCACCACAAGAATCACCACCGCAGAGCTCCCACTGAAAATAGGTTTATCACAAACCCAATATAATTGAACCCTTAGAAACAAAGGTAACCCCCTAAATCCAATAACCTAGCTCTGACACCAAATGTAAGTTTTGAACCTTTATAGTATAGCAATTTATATAGAGATTCTTTATAAAACGGAAAGGAAAACAATAGCATTCACACATGGTATTCAAAAAATTACCCTGGAAACCCTTAACCGAGAAAACCAACAAATGTTTGGATTCACACCTATAACTCTCATTGTATTAACTTCACTATTTACAATACAATATATTATTCCACGGCATCCAAAACCCTGATACATTAACCCAGATTAGATTCATTTACCATAATTATATTACAATGGGTCAAAAAAACATTGGCCAAAAAATTGCCCGAAAACGAACCAAAAATAGCCCCCAAAAACATTTGGGGGATCAAATGCATCTGGTGCAAAATACAGTACTACGGGCTAATTGTGCAAACAATATAACACATACCCAACAAAATTTATTGTATAAATATCTAGAATCATTGTAAAGGATGTCTTATAAATCATTTGTAATATGAGCTCTACGTTATTGGATGTTTCTACCTTGAAGAGGCAAGTGAACATTTCTTCAATAAAGGTATAATATTATGGTTTATATTGTCTATTTTGTTTGCAAATCTATTTTTTCAAAGACAGATCTAAGTAATGTTTGTGATTTTTTCTCTAAATATTTCTAATTGGCACATCACACCAATGAATCCCTCATGTGTTGTCTTGTGAGTACACGTGTTTTAGATGTAGAGATTTTTTACATGTTTTTTCCCAACAAAACATCAATAGGTCCTAGTCATGAATCATGGCCTTAGAAGTCACTATGATGGATTAGTTCTTTCACTCTGCAACCCCATTCTAATATGGGTTGTATGGAATAATTTTCTCCCTCTTGATTGTTTCCTCCTTGTAGAAACCCTTAAAATCCTTGTAGGTATACTCACCCCTTTTATCCAGTCTCAAGACTTTGATCCTCTTCATTGTTTGGTTCTCAACTAGAGATTTGAACTCCTAAACCCTGCTAAAGACCTCATCCTTGGTATTTAAGAAGTAGATCAAATTCTTGCAAGAGAATTCATGAGTTAAAAAAATATAATACATGTTTCATAAGATCGATGTCATGGACATCTTAATGCAGTAGGTCTAGAATATCCTTAGATCTATGATCACTACATACTCCTTATCTCTCAATGGTGAACTTTGGAAGAATTATGACTATCTCCCTCAAAATAGGAAATGCCTTATGATGCAAGTCTCACATCCTCTTGTGCCATAACTCATACAAGTTGTCACTATTATGTACTAGGGCTCAAATAAGTTTAACCTACAACCTATATATATTTCCTCCCCTAACCCCTATCACTTGTGTTGCTTATGGGATAGATTCCTTTGGCCTGATGAGGACCTATTGGTTCTTGAACACTACTACATAGCCCTTATCCTCCATAGCTGAAATTGAAAGAAATTTATTCCTAAGACTTGGAACAAATAGAACATCATAAAAGCATAAAGAGTTACCTAATTGTAGTCAGAAAGGAATGGTATCGATTGTTGTTACTGGGTACTTGGAATCATTACCAATATCTACCTAAACGCATGATTTGTGCTCTTTTATACTGGAAAAACAATTTCAAGTAAATGTCATATGTCAAGATTCACCGCTATCCACATACCAAGCATCCCCTAGAACTATGTTGGTAGAAAGGAAAGATACCATCGAGTAATCCTTATCAAATTTGATAGAAAAATTGTTCATCTGATTTTCCACAGAGGTTTCCACCTAATTTTGTTGTTTCTACCCTTTTCCCTTGTTGTATGGACATTGTGATACATAATTCCCATGCTTATGACAAATGAAACACTTGATGTTGCTCAATTCCTTCCCTGGATGTGAGGTTGACTCCCCATTCTTTCCCTTTCCCTTGTTGGGTCCTTTTCCTCTGTTCTTCTTCATTTGTCCAAATATAGCTAGATTATTGTCACCACCTTTCTTGTGACCTTTGAATCCATTTGAGTCTCCTCTTGGATACAATCACATCCCATAGTCTTTCAAAATAATGAATATCCTCACAAGCACAAATTCCCTTGAAAAATGTTTCCCATTACGCAGAGAACCCATTCAGTGCCATGTTCACTAGCTTTGTGTCTTCAATCTTATCCCCAACTATGTGAATTTGATCATGAATCTATGTGAATTTCATCAAGTAATGTCTAACTATGCCTAATTTGATCATCTCTATAGATATAATTTTGTTCTGCAATATCATCTTCCTATTTATGTTTTCGCTATAGTAGAGGCCATTCAAGGCATAAAACATATCCTTTGTGGTATTCTTCTCGAATATGTGAGGAACCAAATGATTCTTTACAGCATCCATAATCATCCACCTGGCCTTCACTTATGTCTTATTTTGAGCTACCAATTGTTGCAAATATGTAGGTGTACCCACAACATCTTTAACAGCATTCCAGAGATCAATCTCTTCAATGTTACCCTGATTTTCCAAGGCAAGAAATTTGAGGCGTGGTCCTATCTGTCCTCAAATATGAGGATAATTTCTACCATATCTAATATCTAAGACACAAACTCTCATATACGATTAAGTAAGACAAAAAAAAATTGTCCTGCAAATGTGCTTAGTCCTTCAAGAAAAAACTTTGAAACCCTCTAACTACTAGCCTTTGTTTTCGGTAGTGATCTACAACTACAAACCCTTTCGAATATCAATTAGAGCCTAGCCCTAATATCATGTTAATATTTCCAACCCTAGATTATAGCTATCCTTGTTATCTCAAAGTAAATGAATCTAATTGAATTTATTTCACCACTGAAATTTAATTTATAATCATAGATTCAATCGCACAATAAATGGAAAATTAAACAACATAAGAATAAATGAAATACACACATGCACATATGATTTCTCCTTCAAATAATCTTACCATCCCTTAGATCAAATCTTACAAGGTGATCTCTGCATCCCACTAAACCAGCAGTTGTACAATCCACAAAATCACCCAAAAACATATATGTATGGCCTACTGAAGAGGTGTATGGCCTGCACATAAAATGAGGAAAAACACAACAGTAGAAATGTAGCATGTACTTCATGTTGTAAATTTGTTGTATGGACATTGTACAACCAGTGTTATATGACTATTGTTGTATGGTTGTTACTCTTCTCATTTCTCCTAAACTTTGGCTCCTCTCCTACTTCCTACATTTGATCAACTTTGTTTGATCTCTTTTATCTTGTCTTATTTGTGCTTTGTTGAAACCCTAGTCTGCCAAAACCCTAATCTCATATTGAGATATATGGCCTAGATTAAATCTATGTCATTAATGTGTTGAATACACTTTATTAGACTCCTTATAAGTCAACTACAAAACATAAGATATTTCACTTTTTCCTAAGTGAATTACAAAATAGAATTAATTACCCACGTTTCCTAAGTGGTCACTTTCAAAATGTCGTGAACCACTTATTGCACATTCACACCTAAACATGTGCAAGAATTTATTGTCTCAAATACATTTCTCAACAGGTCTTGGGAGGAAGTGACTCCCACCATGAAGTAAGTCACTCCCACTAGGTGAAGAACCCCAAATCTCCCTTCATGCTTTGACCAATATTTCTTCTCCTCGGATGTTAAAGTTTGTCAACTATATCAAACATTAGAAGGCCATTCTCTTAATTGACAATGGTAGCACCCATAATTTCATTCATTAACACATTTACCAAGAAACACATTTTTATATCCATGTTGTTAACAACTTTCAGATTATGATTGTTGATGAGGCATCTATGAAATGTGGTGGCCAGTGTGAGAATGTGAAACTTCAAACGGGTGAGTATTCTTTGAAAACTCACATGGTTTCCATTGAAATGGGTGGTTCTCATATTGTTTTGGATGTTTAATGGCTTGGAACATTAGGCCCCATCACCATGGATTTCATGGAATTATACATCGGTTTTTAAAAGGATGGGCATTCCCACATGCTCAAAGGTCTCAAAGTAATCTCTATAGAAATAATCATCTCCCACCATATGGAAAAGATTCTAAAAAATGGTCATTCTAGCATTATTGCACAATTTCATGACATTCAAGCCTTTGAGGATTTTTTTCATTCAATTCATCCATATTTGTAGTTAGTATTGGAAAAACATGAATAAATATTTGAACTTCCCCAAGGATTAACACCCTTATTTGGAGATCATGATCATAGCATTCCATTTCTCCTTGATAGACTACCACACAATGTGTGCTTGTATTGTTATCATTTTTCCCAAAAGAATGAAATTAAAAATATTTTCTAGAAGATATTGGCTATAGGTATCATCCATCCTAGTACTAATGCCTATTCTTCTCCAATTTCCACGGTCCTTAAAAAAAAGATAAATTTTTGAGCTCTTCACAACTTGACAGTCAAAGATAAATTTGCCATTTTGGTCATTGGTCATCTCTTAGATAAGTTATATGAGGCACAATGCTTCACCAAACTTCATCTTCACTTTGTTTATCACCAAATTCACAAGAAGAAAATATTTTGAACTTTGTTTTCTACACTCACAATGTCATTTTGAGTTTTTGGTGATGCCTTTTGGTCTTTACAATGCACATTCCACCTTTCAGAGCCTCATGAACCACATATTTCGATCCCTTCTATCCCATTTTTCCTAATATTCTTTGATGACATCTTGGTATACAACAAAATTTGGGCAACACATGTGGCACGTGTGGATCAAGGCTTATAACTCTTGTGTAATCACAAGTTCTTCCTCAAACATTTTAAAATTGTTTTTGGTGATTCTAAAGTAAAATATTTGGGACACATTTTTAGTGGAGATGGTGTGCATTTTGATCCTAAGAAAATTGAGATGATAAAAAATTTGGCCTCGTCCCAAGACCCAAAGTTTCCATGACTTTCTTGGCCTCATAGGTTACTACTAGAAGTTCGTCCAAAACTATGGTAAAATAGTTGCTCCCCTCACCACCTTGCTAAAAAATAATGCCTTCATTTGGAATGAGGAGGGTGATCAGGGTTTCCAGGCTCTAAAGATGCTATGTGTACTGCACCATTACTCGCCTTTCCTAACTTCAATAAGTATTTTGTTTTGGAATGTGATGCCTCAGGCAAAGGGATTAGGATTGTGTTAATGCAATTGATATGTGGCATCCTTACTTGATGGGGAGAATTTTCCAAATTAGAAAAAATAATCACATGTTGAAATATTTCTTGGAACAATGATTGTCCTCCCCAAAGCAACAAAAGTGGTTCTCAAAAATGTTAGGTTGTGACTGTGAGATTAAATACAAGAACGGAAAGGAAAATGGGGTGGTTGATGCTATCTCTAGGAAATATGATCAAGAAGAGTCCCTATTTTCTTTATATTTCCTAATTCCTGACTCGCTACAAGAAGTATGTCAAGAATGGTCAACGGATACCAATATTATGTACACGATCCACCAACTACAAGCAGACCTACATGCACATCCAAGGTACACTTGGAAAAATAATCAACTCTGCTATAATGGCTGCATTTTTTGGTTCAATGTTCTCCATTCATATCCAAAGTGTTATCTGAATTACACTCCTCTTCCACAACAGGTCATTTTGGATTTTAGAAAATATATCAAAGGATTAGGGTTGTGTTAATGCAATTGATATGTAGCATCCTTACTTGATGGGGAATTTTTCCAAATTAGAACAGAGCATCACAAGTTGAAATCTTTCTTGGAATGGTGATTGTCCTCCCCAAAGGAACAAAAGTGGGTCACAAAAATGTTAGGCTATGGATATGAGATTAAATACAATAAGGGAAAGGAAAATCTGGTGGTGGGTTCTCGCTCTAGGAAATATGATCAAGAAGATTCCATGTTTTATTTATCTTTCCTAATCCCTGAATAGTTATAAGTGGTACGTTAAGAATGGTCAATGGATACCAATATTATGTACATGATCCACCATCTATAGGTTGACCCACATGCACATCCAAGGTACACTTGGAAAAATAATGAGCTATGTTATAATGGTGTATTTTTTTGGCTTAGTGTTCTCCATTACATATTTAAAGTGTTATCTGAATTACACTCCTCTCCCACAGTGGGTCATTCTAGGTTTTAGAAAAAATATCAAAGGTTTAGGTTTGTTTTAATGCAATTGATATGTGGCATCCTTACTTTATGGGGTGTTTTTTTCCAAATTAGAACAAAGAATCATGGGTTGAAATCTTTCTTGGAATAGTGATTGTCCTCCCCAAAGCAACAAAAGTGGGTCACAAAAATGTTAGTCTATGACTATGAGATTAAATACAAGAAGGGAAAGGAAAATGGGGTGTTTGATGCTCTCTCTAGAAAATGTGATCAAGAGTCCCTATGTGCTTTATATTTCCTAATCGTCGATTGGCTAAAAGTGGTACGTCAAGAATGGTCAATGGATACCAATATTATGGACATGATCCACCAACTACAGGCTGACCCACATGCACATACAAGGTACACTTGGAAAAATGATGAGCTCCACTATAATGGTTGTATTTTTTTGGTTCGGGATTCTTCATTCATATCCAAAGTGTCATTTGAATTATACTCCTCTCCCATAGCAGATCATTATGGGTTTTAGAAAAGATATCAAAGGATTGAGCATTCATTCTTTTGGGAAGGCATGAAGATGGACATCCCTAACTTTGTGGAAGAATGTGAAACTTTTCAATGACAAAAATGGGAAACAGTATAGCCTCCATAAGAATTACAACCCTTACCCATTCTTTCCACCATGTGGGTTGACATTTCTATGGATTCCATTGTGGGGTTACCAAAATCAGACAACAAATCAGTTATAGTGGTAGTTGTTGATCACATTTTCAAATATGCTAACTTTCATGCCTTACAACACCCATTCAAGGCCTTCACATTAGCAACAATTCTTCATGGACAATATTCTTAAACTCCATGGAATGCATAAATCCATTGTCATTGATTGTGATCCAACCTTCACTAGTAATTTCTAGCATTATTTGTTTTGGCTTCAAGGCACCCAATTGAATTATCACCCCCAAACTAATGTCCAAATAGTAGTCAAGAAATATTTGGAAGCTTATTTACATTGTTTTGTTTCGAACTGGCAATCCCAATGGGTCCAAGGATTACCCCTAGTTGAATTGTGGTACAATACTACCTATAACCGTGCTACTAAAATGATCCCCTTTGAGGCAATGTATGGAAAACCACCCCAGTCAATGATCTCATACTTAAGAAACCTCTCTAAGGTTTAGGAGGTGGACAACTCTGTGGTAGCCTATGTTGACATTCTCCATACCCTTAAAGATAATTTGGTGTTGGATTAGAATTGTATGAAGCAATAGGCCTATCAATATAACTCTAAATGTCATTTTGAAGAAGGGGATCATGTGTTCTTGTGTCTCCAACCCTATAAGAAAATCACACTCAAGAAAAAGAGCCACCAAAATTTAGATCCTAATTTTTATAAAACTTGTACTATAGTCAAATGTATAGGCCTAGTGACTTACAAATTGGCTTTGCCCAACAATTCTTTAAAGCTCCACAAAGTGTGTCATTGTCCTATTTGAAAAAATATTTTGGGTCCAATTGCAAAGTTCAAACCAACCTTCTAGAATTGGACAAAGAGGGTTCCATTTGATTGCAACTTGAGGTCGTGCTGGAAAAACATGAGTGTCACCATCGTTAGTGCAATATCCAAGAAGTTTTGATCCAATGGAAGGATACACATCCTGGAGATGCTACATGGGAACTAGCAAACATTCTCCACTAATTTTCTCATATATAGCCTTGAGGACCTCGTTACTTCGTAAGGGGCAGGCCAAGTTAGGGTCTCACCCTGACTCCCTTAGTTAGTGGAATAGTGTGTTACTTAATGTAATATATCCTAATTAATATTTATTAAATAAGAATTGGAGAAATTTTGAGGTCAAAAATGGACCTCAAGACAAAAAAAATGTGATATCAACAACTTTAAAAGAACCAATAGGATTCAAGATGATGATGCCAAGCATAAGGGTAAATAGTTTTGGCAGAAAAGATAAAAAACTACTTTTTTAAATCATAGTTGACTTATCTCCTTATATGTTTACTCAAATTTCAAGCATAGGCACTCATTGGATGTGAAATCAAAATTTGAATCCAATGAGTACCCTCTCTATATATTGTTGATAAACCCATAGTGAAATAAACTAGAAATACATGAAAAAAATATGTTTCTTGATGATAGTGAGATACTCTGAAAATACATAAAAAAWAATAWWAWTAATAATAATAAACAAAACAAAACAAAACAAAACAGAAAAACAAAAACAAAAAMAAAAAAAAAAACAACATGTTTGTTTTCAAGAAACACATTATTTTCATGTATTTCTAGWTTATTTTGTTATTTTCACTATTRTTTTATTGTTTTMCTTAGAAGACTTATTTTAAACCTCAAAATTTATGTAATGTCCTCATGAGATAGTAGAGTGTGAAATCAATAAATGTAAGTGACCTCATTAAAGAAGGTACACTAGTTAGTGGTTGGTGCCTCATTAATGGAGGTCCACTAGATGGTTAGGGTTTAGTCAATTAGAAACTATATATATTAATAGAAGTTGTGTAATTGGTTGCCAAGTGAATATTATTGTGTTTGGAGCTCTATTTATGTTGGAGGTTTCCCCTTCAAATATGTAAATGAACATTGCATTTAGTTCTGAATATCAATAAAAATTTATATCATCTAGATGGATCCTTCTCCTTCTAAAGGACATGCCCTTTGGCTTCCTACTTTATCTTTTAATGAATCAAATTGTGTTTCTTCAAATGAGTGGATTATTGATTCTAAAACTGTTGATATTATGGTAGCTACGGCAGGTATTAACCTCCACTTGTAACCATTGATGAGACTAGAATATTCCAAGAAGCAAGAAGAAACCCTAAAGCATTGGGCATAACCCTGGAAGACAAGTCGACTAAAGGAAATATTTAATATTGAGTTTTTATCCTCCAGAATGAGAAGTCGGCCTAGACAACGAAGGAGGAGTAGTATAAATACAATATGCTAGAGCTCATTTGGAAGAAACAACTCGGAACTGTAGAAATTTAATGGTGCGCACTACAAAAATTTAGTAGTGCGCAAGTCTGGAGAGTAGTTGCAGCTGCAGTTACTGCAACTTGTAATTTTGGTCTTTCTGGGTTGGAATTTTTTATCAGTCTTGGTTATCCTTTCTTGGTGCATTAGCCTTGGTTGGCTATTTATTTTCTACCGGAATTCTTCTCTATCAAGGTTAAGGTGCTCGGGGGTGGCATTTGTGTCTATGTTGGGTGACAATATTGCTATATTTTCTATGGTTAAACGATCACACCCACTTTTCTAACAGGTTATGGGCCCACACCTCCTTCATTCAGTCTAACCACTGGAAGGAAGCTAATCCATAATATTATCAGGCTCGTTGAAGAACTGTTGCTAGGGTTTCTAGCAGGTGCAGTTACTGAAGCACTATCGCTAGGGTTACTAGCAAGTGCAGTTGCAAAACCCTAAAACCTCTTTCCCAACATCTTATGATGGAACACCTTACTCAAGGAGGGGATATTCTAGTGTGCCTACATCCAGCGCACCTATTGGCACTCTCATAAGGAAAAAACGTCAAGGTTGATATTTTGGGTCAAAGTCAAAGTTTGACCAGCTATCAGTCAACAGAAATCATGAATGAAAAGATGGATCATATACACTATTTAGCTCTTACAGAAACTCTTGAAGATGACATGTGGATAATTGACAGTGGAGCTTCCAGGCATATGATATAAGACTAGGTCAAACTCTCCAGTCTAAATGAAAAGAAGGCATCCTACAAGGTACAACTCAGAGATAAGAACATCTATCCATTCAAAGGAATTGGTCAAGCCTCCATCAAATTGAAAACATGTAACAATGTTCATTTGAGCAATGTCTTATATGTATCTGGTTTAGAAAATAATCTTGTATCTATATATTTCCTAGAATACAAAGGAAATGGAACATCCTTTGTAGATTGTGAAGTAATATCTTGGTCTAGAGACTCCAGCATAGAGAATGCTAGAGTTATTGGAACTCATGAAGGAAGACTATACAGACTAGTAGAACGTAATGATGAAGCTCTTATACATGATGAAGTCAATCCCAGTGAACTTTGGCACAGAAGGTATGTTCATCTTAACTATCAAGCATTACCTTTCCTCAAAAAGATGGTTGAAGTAATACCAGAACTACAATCTACACATGAAGGAATTTGCAGAGGATGTGCTCTTGGTAAAAATGTTAAGAAGCCATTCTCAGGTAGCAATAATAGATCTAAGGAAATCCTAGATCTAATACATTCATATTTTTTTGGTCCAATGCTAGTCAAATATCTAGGAGGTTCCCTTTATGATGTAATATTCATAGATGATTACTCAAGAAAGAACTTGGTTGTATCTCCTAAAAACAAAGGATGAAGTTTTCGAAAAGTTTCAAGAATTCAAAGCAGAAATAGAAAACCTCACAAGCAAAAAAATCAAGATTTTTAGAACAGATAATGGAGGAGAATACACATCCAAGGAATTTGTAACCTTTTGCAAATAAACATGGATTAGGAGGGAGCTAACCATTCCTCATAATCCTCAACAAAATGGTGTAGCATAAAGGAAGAATAGATCCATTGAGGAAACCGTGAAGGCACTAATGAATTATCAAGGTTTGTCTATGTATTTATGGGGAGAAGCATCCATGATAGCAATATATGTTCAGAACAGAAGTCCCCTCTGCATATTGAAGGATATGACTCCAGAAGAAGTCTTCTCAGGAAAGAAACCCAATGTGGAACACTTAAGAATATTTATGTGCCATGTTTACATTCATATCTCCAAGGATAAAAGGAAGAAACTAGAACCCTCAGGAAAGAAGGGCATATTTGTTGGATACATTGAATCATCCAAAGCCTACATAATCTATATCCCAAAACAAAATAAGGTTGAAATCAGTAGAGACATGATCTTCAATGAGAATATGGCTTTCAATAAATCTATAGAAGAATCCATAGAAGAAGAAGAATATGAAGAGCTTAAAGAAGAAAGTACCTATCTTCCAGAAAGTCGGAATGAAGAACCAGAACAACTTGATCATCCGATGCAACCATGTGAACCTATTGAATCATTCATTGTACCCAAAACCATAAAATGTCCAGCTTGGCCTGAAGCTACCCTACAAGAAGCAGAAAGACTCAAAGCCCCAAGTGGCACCTTCAAAGAAACCAAAAATCCCAAAATATTCTTCAACTATCCATCATGTATGACAAATCTTATAAATGAAGAACCCACCACATTTTAAGAAGAAACTTAGAAGAAACAATGGAAAGAAGCCATGATAGAAGAACACTAGCCCATCATGAAAAATGACATATAGGAAATTGTGCCTAGACCCAAAGAAAAATTAGTGGTAACTTCAAAATGGGTCTATAATATCAAACATGCACCAGATGTTAGCATGGAAAAATACAAGGCAAGGTTCATAGCTATAGGGTTCTCTTAGAAGGAGGGAGAATATTATGATGAAACCTTTGCTCATGTTTCCAGATATACTTCTATTAGAGCCATTATATCTCATTCTTCCTCCATGGGATGGATTCTACATCATATGGATGTAAATACATCTTTCCTAAATGGAGCAATTGAAGAAGAAGTATACATTGAACAACCTCAAGGACTTGAAGTACACTCCAGAGATACTCATGTTTGTAGATTAAAGAAAGCCCTGTATGGAATCAAACAAGATCCAAGAGCTTGGTATGCCAGAATAGACAACTACTTAATAAGACTTGGTTTCTCTAAGAGTCATGCAGATACAAATATCTACTACAAAGTTGTGAACAATGCACCTGTGGTTCTACTACTATATTTCGATGACTTATTCTTGACAGGTGCAGAGTCTCTCATCACCTAGTGTAAGAAGGAACTAGCTTTTGAGTTCAATATGAAAGATATCAGTCTCATGCACTATTACTTGGGACTAGAAGTATGGCAGAAGCGTGGTGAAGTCTTCCTTGGACAAGGAAAGTATGCAATAAATATTCTTCAAAAATTTGGAATGATGGATTGCAAATCCATGGCCACTCCTATGACCACAGATATAAGAAAAGTAAGAGACTCAGATTATTATCTAGTAGACTCGTCCCTATATCGATAATTGATTGGGTCATTGATGTATCTAGTAAATACCCAACCAGATATTTTCTTTGTTGTAACCACCTTGAACCAGTTCCAGGTGGAACCCAGACATGAGCATTGGATAGCTACAAAGCATGTTCTAAGATATATTCGTGGGATGCTAAACTATGGTTTAATATACACCTCATCCAGTGATATACAAATTCATGGATTCACAGATTCAAATTGGGAAGGGAGTGCAGAAGACATAAGGAGTACTTCAGGGATGTGTTTCAACTTGGGCTCTACTATGATATCACGGTCCAGCATGAAACAAAAGTCTGTCACACTCAACACAGCAGAAGCATAATATATCGCATCATGTGAGGCATGTACCAAAGCAGTATGGCTGAGGAAGCTGATTTTTGGATTATTTGTTCAGGTAGCAGATTTGATTGTAATATACTGTGACAATCAGAGTTGTATAAGATTATCCGAACACCTAGTGTTTCATGACCAGTCAAAACATATTGAGATCAAATACTACTTTATTCATGATAAATTCCAGGAAGGAGAAGTAAAACTCCAGTATATCCCCATAGATGAGCAGGTAGCAGACATTTTGACAAAGCCTTTTTCTAGGATAATTTTTTCACACATAAGGGACAAGTTGGGGCTCGTGGAGATAACTCCCTTAGTTGAAAGGGAAGATATGGCTCCCCAGGTTGGGAGGGATCACTGATATATATATTATTGATTCATGGACAGTCATTTTCTAGTTTTTGAAATGGTCCAGGTTGGGCAGTTCCTTTCCAGTTCAGAAAGTGGTTTGAGATTTCTGACAAACATGCATTTTCTAATTCGAAAAATGGTCCAAATCGGACAGTCATTTTCATAATTAAAATGGTCTGATAGATTGTTGATGTACCATAGACAGTATTTCCCCTTGTGGATAGTGTGGGGGAATGGTATAGGACGGTCATTCTTCTTGGCAGTCACTCTGAGTAGTGGTCAGGTAGAATGGTCTGCCTCGTCGGGTAGTCATTTTTTCGAAGTTCACATTTGTGAGCAGTTTTGAAGAATGGTCCATTTTGGAGGTTGGTGCAGGACAGTCATTTCCTTAGGAAATGGTCCAGACAATCATTCCCTAAGGCACACTCATTCTCTCCAGGTTTCATTATTATTAGTGTCAGAGGAATGGCCCAGTTAGGTGAATGGTCTAGGTTCAACAATCAGGGACAGACATTCCCTAGGGTAGATTCATTCTCTCCAAGTTGCACTATGATTGGTGTTGGAGGAATGGCCCAGTTAGGTGAATGGTCCAGGCTCAAAAATTAGGGACATTTATTCTTCTATGCTTAAGAAGAATAGTCCAGATATCCCATGGATGATGTTTTACCTTCTGAGGGCAGATGTTCTTCCAGATCTCACAGATGTGAGTGGAAGAATGGCCCAGATGACTCATTTTGTATCATGATATTTTTTATACAGATTGATATCAGATGATATGATTTTTATAGAGATTGTATGTCTCTAGATAGTAGTTGTATACTACTATGAATAGACACAGTTGTTTTCTATTGGATGGAATTTTTATGATTTCCATGGAGACTATCTAGTTGGATAGTGATGTTGATGCTACCAGTTGAATGGTATGTTTGTGCTCAAGACCATTGCCTTTTATACCTCCCTAGCTAGGAGGGTGTGTTGATATTATGGTAGCTACAGGAGGTATTAACCTCCACTTGTAACCATTGACAAGACTAGAATATTCCAAGGAGCAAGAAGAAACCCTAAAGCATTGGACATAACCCTGGAAGACAAATCAGCTAAAGGAAATATTTAATACTGAGTTTTTATCCTCCAGAATGAGAAATCGGCCCAGATAGCTAAGGAGGAGCAGTATAAATATAGGACTCCAGAGCTCATTTGGAAGACCAACTCGCAACTGTGGAAATTTAATGGTGCGCACTGCATAAATTTAGTAGTGCGCAAGTCTGGAGAGTAGTTGTAGTTGCAGTTACTGCAACCTATAATTTCGGTCTTTCTGGGTTGGAATTTTTTATTAGTCTTTGTTATCCTTGCTTGGTGTATTAGCCTTGGTTGGCTATTTATTTTCTACCGGAATTCTTCTCTGTCAAGGTTAAGGTGCTCGGGGGTGGAATTTGTGCCTATGGTTGGGTGACAATATTTCTATATTGTCTGTGGTTAAACGAGCACACCCAATTTTCTAACAAAAACATCTTGTCATATAGCCAAATATAAAACCATATTTTGTGTTCTTAATCAATGTAACACCAAACAAATATTTGTTGGTGATAATAAGTCTCTAGGTGTTCTAGGTTCATGAATAATTCAACAAGTTGTTGGTCATTTTAATGATGTACTATGTGTTCCAAATCTCTCTTGCAAACTTCTATTTGTCTAAATCACTCATTATGGTGAAGGAAAAACCATGGATATTTCACCTCACTCGGTTGTTACAATTAAGGAATTAAAAAATCTTAATCATTTTGTAACAATAGGGACCGTTGATGATATTACTAGGGTGTACACTTTTAAGAGTACAAATCATCAATTATTCCTTTAGTTTTTATTGTTCATAGTAATGTTATTCATTGACTTTGGCATGAGAAAATTGGCCATCTAAACTACCACTCATTGCAGCGATGATCACTAGTATTCCTCTCATTTCATGTAGATACGGTGTTTGTTTCATGTGTTCTTAGTGAACATCATCAAGACAATTTTTACAGACATGCCTTTTTCCACACATCGACTCGCTTACAATTTGTGCATAACAATTTGTGTGGTTTGTGACCTACTTCTTTAAGTCTAGGTTTAAGTATGTCTTAACCTTCATTGATCAATTCTTCAAACGTGCTTAGGTTTATTTCTTAAAACTTGAGTGAATATTTTGACATGTTTTCAGCCTTCAAGGCCATTGTAGAAAAACAATTTGGGCATCAATTTAAAAATCTAAAAAAAGATAATAGCGATGAATATGTAAACACCAAATTTAACACTCATTGCACTGCATAGAAAATTCAAGTTCAAAAAATACAAAATACAATTTAGGCACATCAAAGGGGCAAGTTAATCGACTATATATATATAATCGACTATTGAGTGTGTTGTGAGAGACAAAATAGATAGAAATTTTTTTAGAGTGTTAACAAGGGATTTATGATATGTTCATGTTTAATTTTGATTTTGTAAACTCATGTTAATGTTCATATTTATTACAGAGTATTTATTTTGTTGTAGTTGCTATTGAGTTTTTAGTACAAAAGTACTAGGTTGATTTACTGTTGCAGGAAATGATTCATTGAAGTTATTTTTTTGCTACAATATGAGTTTAGTTTGCTACTGTAATTCCCTTGTTATGATATAACTATGTTTGTTGTAATAGACTTTTATTCTTTTTTGAAACACTTGTTGAAACAACTGTTGTAGAACATAGTATCGATCTTTGTTTATGATGCAGGAGTGGTTTACTTCAGTTTTTGTTGCAATAGATATTTATTGTTTGTTGAAACAATTGTTGAAACCCCTTCTACAACAATTGTTGAAACAATGGTTGTAGCCGACTGGTGTTGTTACACAATACTGAAAATATTGTAGTAATTGTTTATTGTTTTCTATAGCACTCCCCTGCATCCTTCATTCCACACCTTAAATAATGTACACAAACAACTATGCTCATGCCAACATTGTTCCAAGCCTTTAATGGTCTTACACATATGGAAACACTATTTATTAAAGACTCTTAATAATCACACTAAGCTCCAATCCATGCTACAGGCGCTCTACACTTCTTGCAGCAACAAACACATCAATGGACGTAGTAATCAACACAATCGTCCCATACAGTCACTGTGAAGAAATCTCTCCATGCTCATGACACCTTCTTACACTTATCTTCTCCACGATGCTCCAATATGCACGTCAGGTTCACCACAAAAAACCCAGTTGGTTCCATGCTCAACACTTAACATGGTTATAACACAAGAATATATGTCTCATTGTAGGAATCGATCTTCTCACAAAAAAAACATAATACAACACAATCAGAATAGTTAATACCTCAAAATCGGAATAGCATGAGCAACCTTTCGCTTTGATACCAAATATTGGTTTTATAATCAGCAACAATTCACATACAAAGAAAGGATACCAAGAATTACACTAAGAAACCCCCAAAGGGGAAAATCTATATTACGTCCCAACATTCCCATGTGTACATTCTATTGTACAAATGGTCTTTTTATATAACCATATATGACCATAACTACTAAGTCTTAATTAGGTAATTATATCACATCATATCCATAATCATATCCACAATATCTCCTTAAATCTATTAACTTAATCCATAAAATCCTCATCCCTAATATCTCTCCTTATCCTTATCTTTCACTCATACATAGACATTAAGCTTAGTCTACTTCATTTCATTTGTGCAATTATACATTTTAGAATTTATTCATAATTCACAAATACTTAGAACTTAGTTTATTTCCTTGTAGCACTAATATCCTCCACTATACTTTAGTTTTATTTAATTCCTTTTTCAAGCTTTCATAATATGAAAAAGACAAAATATATATATATATATATATATATATATATATATATATATATATATATATATATATATATTATAAAAAGAGAGGGGAAAGAATTGAGATATTTATATTCATTTTATGAAGTTGTGGTAATTGTCCATGCCACCATTAAACAAAACATTTATTTTGAGTCTATTATATATTCAATCATGGAATTGGTACTGCCTTAGGATTTACACCATGATTTTTAGTTCATAATCAAACTCCTCCTAATTGGTTACTCTTCCATTTTTATGGAGTTGTGCCTTAATTCCTCCTATGTTAACTTCTTTATATCATTGGTATATTTTGGCATTAGTTATTTCCTAATTCACTTTTGGTCATATTTTTGTTCAAGGAAAGATTTGAGTTGATAACCTTTGTTTTTCATTCCTCATCTCTCTTGACTATCCATGACAAGAATTCCCCGAGTCAAGTTAATCTTGGTTGACACTCATAAATAATACTCTTAGTATTTCATGTTAGTGTGGAATGATTCATCATTTCCTTTTAATTGGCATGTTTACCTTTATTTATCACAATACTTGTCTTTGGGAAATAAACCTAGGTATTGGTAGCACCTCAAGACTTACTTTGATCAGTGGTAGGTTTCTTTGTGTTAATTAGACCACATTCATTAATGGTTGTTTACTGAGTGATTTCCCCTATGTTTGACATTAAGATGTTTATTCACACGAGGCATTCATGTTGTACCTTGGGTTACATTTTCATTATTAGTGGAACATATTTCTCTAACAACCATTTTCATTATTAGTTGCTAATTAGAGGGTTTTTTTCTGTGCTATTTTCATCTAGCATAGATGAAAGTCGTACTTGATGGTATTTTCTCTCAATGTTTCTATCCAATACCTTAAATCAATCACCATATATTGATTTAACTCATGCTATTTGACATGGAAATCATTATGGGCCTAATTGTGATAGACCTCTTCCTATCAACTCTAACTCATTTGTTTTCAATTTGAGATCTAAAGACCCTTTTAGTACCTTGAGATCTAACTCATTTTCCTTGCATTTGATAATAGGTTTTCATGAATACCCCTTGATCAATTGATTCTTTCAAGTGTTCAACATTATCATATTTATTCACACTTGTTAGATTGTACAATGTATCTTGGTACTCATTATTACTATTGGTCGGTTATGCCGTGTCTAGAAATAATATACATCAAATATTGGTGACAAAATGGTTTCTCTCATGTTTGAATTTGAACATATATTCATATGGTGTAATTCATACTTTGCAGTCGATCTTGCTGGAATATCTTAGGCGTAGGGGGGATCCCTCACTGATACTACCACCCAAGTTGTTTAAAGTACCACACCTTAATTTGCATTGGTACAATGGAGGACCATATGGTTTACATTATTATTTCAGTTGTCCTCTGGATGTACGCTAATACATAGATCCATTGTGTATATTTTTGTGGCTATGATGTTATTTTTGCATGGGTCCATAGTGTATCTATTTGTGGTGATGATCATGTTTATTGCAATTTATATACACTTGAACATGGATTTGCAATGTACCATGCTTGTTTTTTCCACCTGAGTATGGGAATGCTTTCTTCAAGGAAGTGAGTTTTTTTGTCTGTTATTTTTCTTTGTAGATGATTTTGTGATTTAAGGCTTGTTGGACTCTTCCTTGGTTCTCTATAAAACTCGTGTTTTTATATGATAATTCATTTCATCCATCAATTTCTCTTCAAAACTCACACATTAGGGGGCATATATGTTTTAACTTAATTTGGTTCCTTCTGAATTAATACTTGCATTTGATTAATATTTCCTTATCCTCTTCCCCTGGCCATGTTCCCATTACTCAATTTTCTTTAACCTACATTCACTCACTTTTTCCTTGAAGCAACTTGCAGGCATTTGCATTCTGTCAGAAATCAACTCGTGACCATCATAAAAATGCACTCACTACACACACACAAACAAAACAACATAAAATGTATGGGGCCCTTGTTGGATACACGAGACAAGGACATGTGTAAATCCTTGATTTTAATCCAAACCAAAATGAACTATCACTCTTCTTGTATATATTGAAGGTTCACGATTGAGGTGGATTAGCTTGGCTTACCCTTGAAAGGACTAGGATAAATCTTTGATCAAGAAACCTATTTTCTAGAGAAACCCTAGTTTTTCTAGAAGAATAAGTGGTTTATAGCATCTTATGGCTCCCTTATTTAGTGACCTAAATCATTTGAAAGGGTGTGAGTTTGAATGAGATCGAGGTAGGAGTAACTGAGGCTTTGGTGAGGAGGTCACAATCAGTAGAAACATGCATGTCTTATATGTTGTAAACTTGTAAACTTATTTTATATATAATATAGATATTTGTCCCCCAGATTATGTTTTAATTAATATTTACTTGCATGCATATTACTTATGTATTAGAATTGATGAATTTATATTCTTGTTTATAATAGATTGATATAATTTCAAAGGAATAATAAAGTATTTAATAGTAGTGTGTATAGATATTTAAAGATTATAGGTGTTAACTATTCATCCAACTACACAACAAGTGAAATAAAGAAACAAAAAGAAAATCACATATATTCTATCCCTCTTCCTTAATGTTTCATTATAAACATTAATTTAATGAAAAAGGAAGATTGTAATTTACCCATCATGACAATAAAGACATTAATAAGGACCCAACCACTTGTTGTGAAAATCGAATAAATCAAACCATTTTCCCTACAACATCACTGTATCAACTCAAAGATATTGTAATTTGATTCTACATTGAATTTGTCTCGAGCCTTATTAGCCTCTTTGACTTGAGCTTTGAATTTATTAGCCTCTTTGACTTGAGCTTTGAATTGGAATGACAAATTTCCTTGGCCTACTCAATCTCTTTCACACATTACCTCATATAACTTAATAAAAACCCAACTACTTGTTGGGAAAATCCAATAAACCAAACCATTTTCCCTACAACATCAATCTATCAACTCAAAGATATTGTGACTTGATTCTATATTGAATTTGTCTCAAACCTTATTAACCTCTTTGACTTGAGCTTTAAATTGAATTATCCAATGACAAATTTCCTTGACCTACTCAATCTCTTTCACATATTGCCTCATATACCTTAATAAGAACCCAACCACTTATTGGGAAAATCCAATAAACCAAACCATTTTCCCTACAACATCAATCTATCAACTCAAAAGTATTATGACTTAATTCTACATTAAATTTGTCTCTAACCTTATTAACCTCTTTGACTTGAGCTTTGAATTGGATTATCAATGGCA
>JZKD02S1715840.1:61714-76484 GCA_000966675.3 Picea glauca | reverse complement strand
AGTGATTTAATTAATTAATTAAATATTAATAAAATGAAAGTCACTTTGGAGGGACAAGGTGAGCAAAAAGTATAAAGGAAAGGCAAGGGCCTCTACTCATTCATTCATGTATGATTATATTTTGATATCTAGCTTTTAGCTAGTGAGCCCGGCATTGGGGGTTTTGAGGGTTTTGACTTAACAAACCCTAGAGGACGATTCGATGGTGAAAGATTCCACCTAGCTTGTCCCAAGCTTGGTCTCAGAGATGCAATACACTCTCACGCCATTTTAGTCAGTTCTATATCAGTGCAGGAGGGTTCCACACCAGCCATAGGCATAGGAAGAGAAGGAGGGCACACCATTGGGGGTTTCTAGCAAGGAGGACACACCATTCTTGGAGAGAGATTCATTGCAGGTGATTGGCAGGTCTTTTGGAGATTCTATCACCTGGGTTTTCATTGCAGGGCCTTAGACATCAGATCTAGTCCATTCATGAGGAGTTTCAGGTGCCATTTGATTTATTAGATGCATGGGACGAATTGGAGGAGAGGAGCAAACTTCAGAAATTTGTTTTAGTCATTTGCTGGCTCAGATCTTCACCATTTCGCTTGGGACTTCACCAGGGAGGGAACCAAGTCCTGATCTATCATTCTAGCAGTTTTGTGGAGCATTTGGAGGCATCCAGGAGTGAGGTCGATTTATTTAGGGTTTCAGGCATCCAGGGGGGCACACCATATCTTAGAGGAGGTTCAGATCCATAGAGTTTGAGGGAGATCTTGGATATTCGGGCACCTGGGTTGTTCTTGCCATCACTCGATCTATTGTTTGGCATCTTTCTTGAGGTAATTGGACATGTTATCCCCCACTTTCAGGGATAACTAGCAATCATGTCTCGAGGCCCACAGGTCCTAGACATGGAGTACCGAGAGTAGGATGGACTTTAGCATGGCCCTGGAGGGCCTGCCTTTTCTTTTTTCCAATATCTTCATCTTGTCAGCAACAACGACATCCACCACCATCGGCTTGGTCCTGTGTCAGAGATGGTTCTTGCTCCATGAGGTAATTAGTCCAGGTATCATGGTATATGTCACTTTGATCATCAAAACCATTGAATGTATGCATCTGATTCCTTTTATTTCTAACAACTACTTGGATTTTACACTTGCCCACTTGACCATGTTTGGGGGGATTGACAGGGTGCCCTAGCAAGCCCGTGTCTGTAGGTTTTGGTTTGCCACTGGGGGGAATTTCTGAAAAGCCATCGTTCGCTCCCATCATAGTACTACTTTTCCATCTTGTTTCTCGCTCACCTATCCCATTCCACTTGTCCAGATGTTGGGTTGACCTATTTTTAGGATTGCACTTTATCTCGTGGGAAGAAGGGGCTAAAGGCCCAGAAGGTAAAAGAAAGCTGGTAAAAGATAAAAGCCTAAAAATAAAACCTCAAGATGCTTCACCCAGGGATCCTCGAGAAAGAAATAAAAAGCTTCTCAACAAGAAACAAGAGGGACCCGGAAAAATAATAAAACAAGGCCTAACCAGGGATAGGGGGTCTCATCACGAGCCAACCTATTAGGTCCATGGGTATCTAACAATATGACATTGGCATTAGCTAGTCACCACACCGGGGCAGTGACTCTTGGTTGCATGGCCAAGGGAAAGGGTGTCTCATCACGAGCCAACCTTCTCATTTCTGTGAAAATACTTGTGGTTAACATTGTCACCACTGGTCACCACGCCATGGCAGTGTCCCCTGATTAGCTCTTGACCAAAAAGCAATAAAAGATAAAAGAATATAAGAATGAAGAATAAAAGGCAAGAATGGGCTTGGAAAAAATGCATCCATGACAGGTACAACTTGCCTTCTACAAAGGCACCCACAAGTAACATTTTTTTCATCCTTGGTCCACACTGCACCCACATGTTTGGACATCCCTTGACCACATTACCCACTTACATGGCTTGGATGAGGTCTCTTCCGGGAACTTTCCTTCTTCTGTGGACACCAGCTCAATAGGACGCCTTGTCCTTTTCTCTAGGCTTGTATTGTAGGCTTGTGTAACGTCTTTGAGCTGTTAATTGATGTATTAGGGATTTTATGCACATGTTTAATAATATTGATGATGAGATGTGATTGACATTGCTATGATCCTTGCGACTGATGAGCCCATGGAGGGCATAACTTTTGATATACAGGACCATGCCCGATGGACATGTACCATTTGGACTGGTACACATGGGGAGATGATCAGTTCAGACCTCCATGGGGCTGAAGAGCCCATTAGATGGATGTTGGGACCCCATCAGGGGGGAGAGACAAGACAAAGATGGATCAGGAGCTTTGCACTGAAGAAGAAGAGCACGTTCCACCAGAGGCACCCCGACAGAGCTTGACCTAGGGGGAATGACCCTCTTTCAGTGGAACGTTGGCCTTGAAAGGCTTAGGATGTCACCATCTTGACCATGACATCATCCAACATCATGGACGTCTTGGGAGTCAGGCTAGGCAACATTGGCACGTGTGGCAGGTTGGAGAAGCCCAAGGAGGGCTAACGTTTTGCTCCAGGATGCCCCATTTGCCCTAGAAGGGGCTTACGTCTCCCTTAAAGGGGCTTATTACTTCTTTTCAGCTTGATTATGCTTTTAATTTGACAATTTAATGTAAAATAGTATGATTTGGTATTTTGGCCTTGTCGACCTTTTACATGACCTAAAATGTAAAATTAGGTCATGGAATGATATAAATGAAGGATTTTCACCTTCATTTTAAAGAACAACTCACTCACTCCATAAGGAGGTCTGAAATTTGCACCCTATCTTGGGTTATTGGTTGATTTAGTGATGTGCACTTGTTGAAGGAAGATTATTTTGGCATATTTTGGCTTTTCTCTTAATGGAAGGTGTTACAACTAGGGTTTGTAATGCATTTGCTTGGTGATATGTAAGTATTTTTCTGCAAAACTTCTTGAATGAATGGTTGTAGTCTTATTTCTTGCATATATTTATAATTTTGCTGAATAAAACCCTAGGTGACAAGCACACAAGTAGGTCCTTGTCTCATGTCCCCAAAGAGAGAAATTTTCAGCCATTGATAGAGAAGAGAGAGCCTAGTCGTAGCTCCACCCTCTTTTTCTCTTCATTTATTGCTAGTCGTACTAAGAAGAAAAAGACGCCTTAAGCCTAGGTCTACTACACTTTGGGCCGATTTTTTCTAGGGTTTGTTGAAAGAGCCTTGCTGTAGCAACACTCTGCTTCATCAAATCCTCTTGTCTTAGTTTATGCTATCTTTCAGCTAGTCGTTTTTCCATTTGAGTTAAGGAAGGAGGAGAGAGCACTGAGGCCTAGTTCACCTACACCAAAATGAGCCTCTCTCCCCTAG
This sequence comes from Picea glauca, assembly GCA_000966675.3. Lineage (NCBI taxonomy): Eukaryota > Viridiplantae > Streptophyta > Pinopsida > Pinales > Pinaceae > Picea > Picea glauca. The sequence goes on along the minus strand of JZKD02S1715840.1, from coordinate 73,123 downwards.
GGTTTTGACTTTGAGGCCTTGCCTTAGCAACACCTCAAAGCCTCCCCTCTAGTCCTTAGTCGTTTTGACTTTTGTCTCCTTCAGCTCTTGCGTCCTTCACTATTGACTCCATTTAACCCTAAGGCACTGATCCTAAGACCTCATGCATTGAAGTGAACCTGATCAAAACTACTCTCAAACTCTTGAATCAAAACCTTAACTTCACTAACCCTAGCCTAAATTAACCTTCTAACCTTATATGTTGCCTTCATCTTTTGGTGCATCAAATGTTTTACTTTATAGGTAATTGAATAGTGATTAAAGGCATAAATTGAATGAAGTGTTGATTTATTACATTGAATGACATATTGTTCCAACATTTATTGGTGAAGTGACATAATTTTCATTGCTATTTATAAACATTGACTTCGTCAATATTTATTGTCAAATTGCTTATATGTTTATCAGATAGTCATTAATTTACATGAAGTACTAACCCATTGATCAAAGCTTGCATATATCAGTTTATTCTTGCTTTGTCTCAGGCAGGTGTATCTCTTTGGGGGCTTTTACTTTATCATTGGCCTTTGGCTAGACTATCTACTCGGTGGTGACTTGTGAGGGGGGAATAACTACTTTATCTTGTAATCCTTTGCCTTCTCAGAACCCCAGGTCATCGGGGACGTCTCCCCTGGGCCTTACCACCCTAAATAGAAAGAACCATCCCATTGTGGTGACATTGGGTGGGATTGGTTCCTGTTACGCCAGTTTGACCTTCAAACCTTAAGCCTTTTATCCTTGCTGCAAATTGTGCGATAACATGACACATTTGGCAGCAGGGCTGAATTGTAGAGGAGCTTCAACTATCCAGCAGGGCATGGCACCTTCCAGCTTGAGCGTTTCAACATTCTTACGACCCAGATCTACTTGTATTCAGTCTTCATTATGTATCCAGCCTTTGGAGGCTTATTGTAGTCTTCTATTGGAGCATTTTGTAGCATCTCTATTGTCTATCTTCTTAACCATCTGTTGAGCATTCCAAATCGACATCTTCATTGTAGCAGGTTTCTCTATTTCATGAATAAAAGCAGATTTGAGATGTTTTGGCTTGTCTATCATATTGCATATGGTTGAGGTATCTCCATGATTGTCTCTTCTTGTTTATTGTTGCAAACACTCATATAAACACAGCAGTAAACCCTAAGGCCGAAATCAAGAGGCCATTCAACAAGTAAACATATCTAAACAAGTAGTTCAGCGAAGTGTTTGACAAAATGCCACAACCAAAAAAGTTTAAAAGACACCCAGAACCGTGATGTTCCTAGCATATTGGCTTGGGATCATTACATTGCTCTACAAGCTAAGCAGAAGAAACGTGGTTGGTATGTTGACAGTGGTTGTTCAAAAGACATGACATGTGATAAAGACATGTTTCTTACATTAAGAAATGAAAGAGATGGATCAATCTCCTTCGGAAATGATGATTCAACTAAAATCATTGGAAAAGGCACAGTCAGAATTGGAAACAAGAATACCAAGGCAAAAAATGTTCTACTAGTAGAAGATATGAAACATAATCTTCTAAGTGTGAGTCAAATGTGTGACCAAGGTCATAAAATTACTTTCAATTCACAAAAGTGCGAGATAAAAAAAGAAGGTTCAGGAAAATTGATTGCAACAGTTGCAAGAATTTCAAGCAACATATATGTATTAAGTGAAATTGGAAATGAAAAGTGTTGTCTAGGAAAGGAAGATGAAGGTTGGCTATGGCACAGAAGAATGGGTCACATACACTTCGATAACCTTGTCAAAGTCAACAAAAAGGAAGTAGTTAGAGAAATTCCCCAAATCACAAAACCAACCAATACTTTATGCAAACATTGTCAAAAAAGAAAGCAAACAAAGACCATGTTCAAATCAAAGGAATATTCAATGACAAGACCACTGGAAATTGTGCATACTGATCTAGTTGGACCAACTACAACAAATGGTTTAAAAGGTGAGAAATACTTTATGTTATTCGTTGATGATTACATGACAGTACATGAAATGGCTTGAACAATGCTAATGGATTCCAAATTGACAGATATTTTTTGGACAAATGCAGTGCATACAACCGTTCACATTCAAAACAGAGTAATGCTCAGAAACAACACTGACAAAACTCCCTGCAAGCTATGGAAACGAAGACCAACAAATGTGAAGCACTTCAAAGTATTTGGAAGCAAATGCTACATCAAAAGAGAAGATGACAAAATGGGAAAGTTTGACTTTTGTGTGGACAAATGAGTACTTGTTGGATACTCAAGTACAAGGAAAGCATACAAGTGTTACAATCTGAGGTTGAAGAAAGTTGTGGAAAGCATCAATGTAACAATTGATGAAACATGTGGACGAGAATTAAAGGAAGAAGAAAATGAATCAATGGAACAACTTTACGAAGAAGAAGCAGAAGATGAAGAAGAAGTAGAAGGGGAAGATGAAGAGGATTAGATAAAAGTAGAAGAGCAAGTTCAACAAGTGCCTCCAAAGACACCTAGCAAACGAGTACAGAAGAATCATCATTTAGATCAGATTATCGGAAACAATGATGCATGAGTTGAGACTAGAAGAATAATCTATTCACTGGAACAAATGCACCTAGCACTCTTATCTACGATTGAACCAAACAATTTTGAAGAGGCCAGCAAGGATGAATTCTGAAATAAGGCCATGGATGAAGAATTGGATCAAATAGAGAAGAATGACACTTGAGAATTGGTTCCAAGACCAAAAAATAAGAATGTGATTGGCACAAAGTGGGTTTTCATAAATAAATTGAATGAAGATGGACAGGCTACAAGGAACAAAGCTAGATTGGTATACGCACAGGTTGAAGGAATCGACTTTGAAGAGACATTTGCTCTAGTTGCCAGAATGGAAGCAATCTGATTGCTTTTAGCTTATGCATGCTCCAATAATATTAAAGTGAATCAAATGGATGCGAAATCAACTTTTCTGAATGAGGAAATTGAAGAAGAAGTCTACATTGAACAACCAGAAGGATTTCAGTTGTCAGAGAACACAGATTATTTGTGTAAATTGAAGAAGGCCTTGTATGGTCTAAAACAGGCTCCTAGAGCATGGTACTCTAGACTGGATAAATATCTACAACATGCAGGGTTTAGAAAAGGAAGTGCAAACAACAACCTCTGCATCAAGGTAACTCAAGATAGTATTTTATTAATTGAAGTATATGTTGATGATATTATTTTTGTAGGTATTGATGACAGGTTAAGCCAGAAATTTGCAAAGGATACGCAAAATGAATTTGAAATTTCATTACGTAGAGAACTATTCTTATTTTTGGGTCTTCAGATACGCCAAAGCAACATAGAAATTTTTATTTCTCAAACTAAGTATATCAGAGAAATGCTAAAAAGGTTCGGAATGGAAGATTGCAAACTAGTTACCACTCCTATGCAAACCAGTTGCAAGTTGATCAAAGATGATGATTCAAAGTCTACAGACCAGAGGCGATACAGGTCGATGATTGGTAGCTTACTATATGTGACAACATCCAGACCAGATGTAATGCAGGTAGTTGGACAGGTGGCACGATTTCAAGCAGCACCAAATGAATCACATGTCTTAGTAGTGAAGAGGATTTTCAGATATCTCAAAGGAACATAAGAGTTTGGATTATGGTATCGAAAATGAAATGATCTATCACTTATTGCCTGTTATCCCCACTTTTTAGGGATAACTAGGAGATCATGTCTCGAGGCCCACAGGTCCTAGACATGGAGTACCGAGAGCAGGATTGACCTGAGCATGGCCCTGTAGGGCCCATCTTTTTTTTTCTCCCATCATTTTTGTCTTGACAGCAGCAACATCATCCATCACCATCGGATTGGTCCTGTATCATAAGAGGTTTTTGCTCCATGAGGTAATTGGTCCAGGTATCATGGTATGCGTCACTTTTGATCATTGAAACCTTTAAATATATGCATATGATTCCTCTTATCTCTAACGACTGCTTGGATCTTACATTTGCTCACTTGACCATTTTTGGGGGGATTGACAGGGTGCCCTAGCAAGCCTGTGTATGTAGGTTTTGGTTTGCCACTGGGGGAATTTCTGAAAAGTCATCGTCCACTCCCATCATAGCACCACTCTTACATCTTGTTTCCCGCTCACCTATCCCATTCCCCTTGTCCAAGCATTGGGTTGACCTATTTCAGGATTGCACCTTACCTCGTGGGAAGAAGGGGCTAAAGGCCCAGAAGGTAAAATCAAGCTGGTAAAAGATAAAAGCCTAAAAAATGAACCTCGAGATGCTTCGCCCAGGGATCCCCGAGAAAGGAATAAAAAGCTTCTTAGCAAGAAACAAGAGGGACCCAAAAAAATAATAAAACAAGACTTAATCAGAGGATAGGGTGTCTCATCACGAGCCAACCTTCTCATCTCTGCGAAAGTACTTGTGGGTAACGTTGTTAGCTCTGGTCACCATGCCAAGGCAGTGTCCCCTGATTAGCTTTTGAACAAAAAAACAAATAAAAGAATAAAAAGAATAAACAGAATAAAGGCAAGAATGGGCTTGGAAAAAATGCATCCATGACAGGGACAACTCGCCTTCTACAAAGGCACCCACAGGTAACATCTTTGCACCCTTGGCCATCATTGCACCCACATGCTTGGACATCCCCTAACCACACCACCCACTTACATGGCTTGGAAGAGGTCTTTCTGGGAACTTTCCTTTTTCCGTGGACACTAGCCCGATAGGACGCCTTGTCCTTTTCCCCAGACTTGTATTGTAGGCTTGTGTAACGTCTTTGAGCTCTTGACTGACGTATTAGGGATTTTAAGCATGTGTTTAATAATATTAATGATGAAATGTGATTGACATTGCTATGATCCCTGTGACTGATGAGTCCATGGAGGGCATAGCCTTTGATATGTAGGACCATACTCGACGAACAGATACCATTTGGACCGGTACACATGGGGAGATGATTAGTTCGAACCTCCATGGGGCTGAAGAGCCCATCAAATGGATGATGAGACCCCACCATGGGGAAAAGACGAGATAGAGATGGATCGATGTCTTGCACCGGAGAAGAAGAGGACGTTCCACCAAAGGCACCCCGACAGAGCTTGACCTAGGGGGATTTTCCCTTTTTCAGTGCAACGTTGGCCTTGGAAGGCCTAGGAAGTCACCCATCATAGCCATGATGTCATCCAACAGTATTGACGTTTTGGGAGGCAGACTGGGCAATATTGGCACATGTGGCAGGTTGGAGAAGCCTAAGGAGGGCTAACGTTTTGCTCCAGGATGCCCCATTTTCCCTAGTAGGGGCTAATGCCTCCCTTAGAGGGGTTTCTTATATCTTTATAGCTCAATTAGGGTTTTAATTTGACAATTTAATGTAAAACAGTATGATTTTGGTATTTGGCCTTGTCGACCTTTTACATGACCTAAAAAGTAAAATTAGGTCATGATATTGTATAAATGGAGGATTTTCTCCTTCATTTTTTCATGACAACTCATTCACTCCATACGAAGGTCTGAAATTTGCGCCCTATCTTGGGTATTTGGCTGATTTGAGGAAACTGCACTTGTTGAAGGAAGATTTTTTGGCATATTTTGGCAATTCTCTTGAAGGAAGGTGTTACAACTAGGGTTTGCATAATATTTCATGGTGATATGTAAGTGTTTTTTCTGCAAAACTTCTTGAATGAATGGTTGTAGTCTCATATTCTGTAATGTCCCCACTTTGGGACATCATCACAGTGCAGAGGTTTATGATGGCCAAAGTAGTCAGATGGGTGTTATAGAGAGTACAAGGGTTATTGAGAGGCATTGTGAGGTCCATCTTGCATTTCTCATCATATCTCATCATTATGAGCCATTCCACACAAGTTGTCTTTGGTTTCATTGCATTCCGATGATTTCCATGATTTTGACTATTTTGAGCTATAAGTCAATTAAATTCACTGAAGAGGTCATGTTGGGCACACTACTTGGAGGAACCTCTCAGTGTAATAGCTCATTGGAATCGGCTGGAGAAACACTATAGGATGGGATGGATAAAAGTGACTTTCAGTGGCAAGGGAAGTCACAAGGAGAGATAAGGCGCTTTTCAGAGGTAAAAAGGTTAATTAATTAATTAATTAATTAATTAATTATTAATAAAATGAAAGTCACTTTGGAGGGACAAGAGGAGCCAAAAAGTATAAAGGGAAGGCAAGGGCCTCTACTCATTCATTCATGTATGTTTATCTTTTGGATTTCTGGCTTCTAGCTAGAGGGCCCATCTCTTGGGGGTTTTGAGGGTTTTGACTTAACAAACCCTAGAGGACGATTCAATGGTGAAAGATTCCACCTAGCTTGTCCCAAGCTTGGACTCGAAGATGCAATACTCTCCCACAACATTCTAGCTCGGTTCTACATCAGTGTAGGAGGGTTCTACACAGCCATATGCACATGAAGAGAAGGAGGGCGCACCATTGGGGGTTTCCGGCAAGGGGGGCATACCATCCTTGGAGAGAGATTCATTGTAGGAGATTGGCAGGGCTTTTGGAGATTCTATCACTTGGGTTTTCATTGCAGGGCCTTGGGCATCAAATTTCGTCCATTCATGAGGAGTTTCAGGTGCTATTTGATTTATTAGATGTATGGGACGAATTGGAGGAGAGGAACAAACTTCAGAAATTGGTTTCAGTCATTTGCTAGCTCAGATCTTCACCATTTCTCTTGGGACTTCACCAGGGAGGTAACCAAGCCCCGATCTATCATTTTGGAGAGTTTCAGGAGGTTTGGAGGCCTCATTCATCCAGGCCAAATTATTAGGGTTTCAGCCATCCAGGGGGTGCACCATTTAGTGGAGGAGTTTTAGATCTACATGGTTTGAGAGTGGATTTTGAGATTTGGACACCTGGGTTGTCCTTACAGTTGCCCGATCTATCAGTTGGCATATTTCTTGGGGTGATTGGATACTTTTGGTAGCAGGGCCGAATTGTTGAGGGGCTTCAGCTATCCAGCAGGGCATGGCACCTTCTAGCTTGGGGGTTTAGCATTCTTACTGCCCAGATCTATTGTATTCAATCTTCATTGTATATCCAGCCTTTGGAGGCGTGTTGGAGTCTTCTATTGGAGCATTTTGTAGCAGCTCTATTGTCTATCTTCTTAGCCATCTGTTGAGCATTCCGGATCGACATCTTCATTGTAGCAAGTTTCTCTATTTCATGAATAAAATCATATTTGGGATGTTTTGGCTTGTCTATCATATTGCATATGGTTGAGGTATGTTCCATGGTTGTCTCTTCTTGTTTATAGCTGCAATACACATATATAACACATCAATAAACCCCAAGGCCAAAATCAAGAGGTCATTCAGCAAGTAAACACATCTAACAAGTAGGACATCAAAGTGTTTGACGAAATGCCACAACCAGAAAAGTTTTAAAAAGACACCAAAACCATGATGATCCTGGCATAATGGCTTGGGATCATTACAGTGGTATCAGAGCTTAGATTCCTGCCAGCCAGTGGGGATTAGCAGAGTTACAATGAATATGGATATTGTTAACAGGATTGAGGAGTGTGCGAAGGAATATGAAGCCATAAATAATTTCAGGGGTCTATTAACATTCCAATGGTTCCTATCCTATAAAAATCCTAGTTGGAACAAAAAGAAGATTGCAAGTTGGGTCAAGGTAAGGGAGGAAATCAGAATGGTCAGAGAGGCCTTTCGGAGGACCCCCATGCCCATTAGAAACCCCACACCTAGTAGGAGCACACAACTTTGCTACAATTGCAAGGGGTCGTGGGAACCAGATCATAGGTGCAGGGGTAAGGATCAGAAGCACACTAGTGAGGCACACTATGACAGTGATGATGATATGTGTGAGGATGGAGCAATAGATGTTGATTTGGGACAGTCTGATGATGATAGTGACTCTTGCACATAGGCTAGTGATAGTGACTCTTGTACAGAGGATGATGCTACTAGCACGCTTGAGGAAGATGATGACCCTTGTGTAGTGGATAGACAGTCGGGAGGACCGGAGATAGTACCAGTACTTCAACATGCATATCACATGGTGTTGATGACCTTACGCCCCAACAGAGTGGTGACACTAGTGAGGGTTCACACGTGTTAGCACTTAGAGATGATGAGCTTCCTATGATGGTCGTGACACATATGTCATCGTTCCAGACACCCCTGATAGCCACGTCACATGAGGAGGTCAATGACATGTTAGATATGATTGAGGAGCTTTGTGTGAGGGATGCACACCATAGACATGTAGATCCACCGACCCGGGAGGAGATACAGGGAGTACAGACAGGGGACCTTACACATATAGATTAGCCAGAGGAGATTGAGCCACAATTTTTGGAGACTCCGTTAGTTGAGCAGATTGTGGATGCTGACAGGTTGATGGGACACTCACTTTCAGGATCGGCCTGCATTGATGAGGATGCACACTTTATTGGTCAGGACGAACATGGCACGTGTTTGGATACATCTACATGGGAGCCAGGCGCAGATGATAGTAGCAGGGTGAGTGCACAGGAGGATACGGCTGCTCATACATGATATAGTGTGATTCATAGGGAGGTAGCACCTAGTGATGGGGTGTAGTGGCAGACAGGAGGATCCAACAACACAGTAGTCAGTGGGCAATTCATCACGTTATCTTATGGGGAGAGTTTTTTTGGGGACTCCAGAGTTGACACTAGCAGGACTGACAGTAGCAGTGAGGGATATGAGGTGGCACCTCACCATGACCATGATCATGAGTCAGACCACTTAACAACACAATTGAGAGTTAGTGAGGCTATGATCACGACAACCACTAGACGTATTGATGACATGCATGCAGTGATGGCAGATTATTGTTGGAGAGCATCAATGGCACGTGGTAGTTCAGATGAGGGATTTGCCATGGATGATTTTCATACTTTCAGGGAGAGAGTGTTGATGATGAGGACTGACTACCAGCAATTGTTGACTGACAGGGACTACCTATTGAGAATTGGTGAGATGTATCATGAGTCGCTGAGGGAGTAGGAGTTGGAGGTGGAGGGACTTACTCAGGAGTTGGAGAGCGCTCGAGGATTCTTGAGAAGCCCACAGATAGCCCTTCAAGAATCAGAGTCTAGGTCAAACGAGCCTCTTGAGGAGATTTGTCAGAGATCCACTTCATCTGTCTTAGTAGACACTCAGATATATCATTCAGTCACATTGCTAGGAGATGTTGATGATCTAGTAGAGGAGCACCAGATGATGGATGACACTTCCATTTGTCTTCTGAGAGTGGTTGGCCTCCATGTAGAGGTTGATCCAGCAATACGCCTAGGATCTATGAGACAACATGAGTCTACAGGAGATGACATGGGTATGCCGGAGCATACAGTGATGAGTGATAGCTCACAGAGACATGTCGAGTTGTATGGTGGGATTCAGAGGGGTATAGTGCCTTCTAGGGAGGAGACACACCTAGGGGAGCATGCAGATGTCACTCCTTTGCAGCAACACCTAGTTATGAGAGATCACCTTCACCATATCAGTAGTTGCATGGGAGATGAGAGATGGAGGTTGGTTGAGCAGCAGTTGGAGGAGTTACTTTCGGTTGTATTGGATGGTTGGGATTCGGTGATGACCACAGGAGAGTACTTATCATGGATACCGATGGATGAGCTTCTGGTCGAGTCCTTGGGATTGACCAAAGCAGGTGACGCCTTCTAGTCCTACAGTCAGCTGCAGATATGCCTGCTATCATTTTCCGACACATTTATCATTGACAACAGCATGAGGAGGATAGCAGATGAGCACAGAGGGCTTCTGATAGTGATCATTCTCACACGAGAGCAGTTAGATGAGATTGGAAGTGATAAACTTCCAAGTTTTCCATGGGATCTGGGAATTCATTGGGTGAGCCGGATGTTTTACTACATGATGACCCAGGTTGCGCCCGAGAGCCACACACTCCACTGGGGGTCGGTCTGGAGTGGGCCTGCAGGGATTTGTCCGATAGAGCGAGACAACTTTTCACTCTTGATCATCATGATCGGACGTGGAGATGGGTGGATAGGTACTTCTTCTACAGAGATGTCTTTACAGATACAACTTCTGGATAACAGGTCCGGTGGTCACAGGTATTTCATCTTGAGGATCCAGGAGAGCAGGATCTAGTATGTATGCAAGGGGCTGACAGTCGTGGTTAGAGTAGTGCAGGGCCATCATGGTGATCTTCGATAGAGGTTAGCATGGGACCCAGGGATTGCAGGGTTGAGCATGTCACTGACTGACAGGGGCGAGTGGACCTTTGCAGGGGAAAGTTGTTCTAACTTTCCATCTAGCTTCAGTATTGAGGGGAGCACAACGTTTGAGGGTGTCTCACAGAGGTCTTGCAGTACCTCATTCTGGCATCAACATGTGTAGTTGATGGAGGCCGTGTGGATCTTGGTAGAGATTTGGAGGATGGACTCATTCCGAGATGAGGCCATGTGTCATGTGCAGGAGGTTCACAGGGTTGATATCTTTCAGGACTATGCTTCGCAGAGTATTGCAATTCACTTCCTGATATGGGATCCAGGGGGTGGAGTGTACTATTGTTCGTCTTTGGATGGGTTCTACTGTGTATCCCATGGGTGGACATGGGATCCTGATATTTTATTTGAGTGGATTTGATTATTGCTTGAGGACAAACAATTTTCTAGTAGGGAGGACTGTAATGTCCCCACTTTGGGACATCATCACAATGCAGAGGTTTATGATGGCCAGAGTAGCCAGATGGGTGTTATAGCGAGTACAGGGGTTATTGAGAGGCATTGTGAGGTCCAGCTTGAATTTCTCATTGTTGGAAAACTGAGAGGGGGGGTGAATCCGTTGTTACCGTGCTTAAACAATTATGTTTCTTTTAAACTCTTTGCAGAAACACTGAATGATGATCACAATAATGCAGGGAAATAAACAATGGCACATTCAGCATCAGTCACGTATATGAGAAACACAGAGACAGATATTTCCTGAGGAAACCCATACAAGGTAAAAACCTCTTTTTCTTTATATGATTAGTAATAGTTACATTCTTTACATTATCATACATATGAGCACCAATTCATAATGAGGCTACAACCTCAGTTTTGCAAGCTGCTACTTGCTAAGAGCACCAACTCTCTGTTTTCTCTAGCACCCACTAGAAGGAAGCACCAACTGCCTAGTTTCTCTAGCACCAACTAGAAGGAAGCACCAACTCCCTGGTTTCTCTAGCACCAACTCCTTGAGTGTTTCCAACACCAACTCCTTGAGTGTTTCCAACACCAACTGGATGGAAGCACCAACTTCCAATCATACATGCACCAACCTATATAACAGAGAACAAGAGTTCTCCCTTGCACCACCCTGCCACCCTGGTTTCTCTGGCTGCAACCAG
>JZKD02S1715840.1:20251-55714 GCA_000966675.3 Picea glauca | reverse complement strand
TAAAACTTATTACAGTGATATAATGTTCAACAATGGCTTACCAGACTCATCACTGTTCTGTTGCATTTCGTTGCTCTGTCTGCTTCACTGCCTTCCTGCACACATGACTTGCGCTGTCTGTTCTTCTGGTTTTTATGCTTTGTGTACCATGTCCATTCACTGCACAGTTCCTCTTCTGTTCAATTCAGCTGCTGCACTCTGATCCTTCTTCTTACATGAATCACCTTCAACAACATCCACAACAATTCCAGCAGCAACAACAACCCCATCTCTTCTCTGTACTGTGTATTTATAGCTTTTGTGCACCTTGTGTATGCAATGCGCGCAATACCTCTGCTTACTCACACCGTGCCGATATCCTCCACAACTTGAGTGCTCTGTCTGATCATCATCGCGACTCTTTAGCTTCTCTGGCCATTTTTTTTTTCACTCGTTCAACATCACTGTATGTTACGCTGAGATTCCTCAGCCTCTCTGGCAGTTGAGACTCTTCGTCTTCTCTGTGACAGTCGAGCTCACCTTCTCTGTTCCAGTTACAAGCTTCAATGCTCATCCAACTGTCAATCGCCTCCACGAGCATCTTCATCCCTCTTGAAGATTCCCAGAGACGCTTCATCTTCTCTGTCAATCACCTCGAAGTGTCTTCGAGTCCTCTGGCAGAAACCATCAGTGGTTTCTGGCAGTTACACTGTGACGTGCAACAGTAGCCCTCCGATTATGCTCAGATTCACCTGCATCGTTGGATTAACTCTGAAGGGTTCTTGTGTTATTTACTTGTTTCGCACTTTCACAGTTCGGAGATTCTGCGATGAGACTTCTTGAGTCTCCATGTCGCGAGTTTCGAAACTCTGAAACAAAGTTTTTCTGCGCTGGCTCCTTCCTTTATATGACCATGGCTATGACCAAGCGCTTATGCATAAAGCGCTTTCGCGATTTCGCATTTCGTGAATCTGGAGATGAGGCATCTCGATTCTCCAAGTCTTGATCCCTGAAACGCCGAAAAGGAGCTTGTCTGCACGTACTCTTCTCTTCAGCTCTTCGATGGTGTTACCATCGGCTGAGACCACATGCTTATGCATAAAGCGCTTTCGCGATTTCCCATTTCGTGAATCTGGAGATGAGGCATCTCGACTCTCCAAGTCGCGATCCCCAAAACCCCAAAATGGAGCTTATTAGAATTGACTCCTTCCCTTCTCGTGACCATCGGCGGTGACCATAGGCTGTGCCAAAAAGGCGCTTCACGAGTTTATAAACTTCATTTGATCGACGATTGAAATCTCCATAGATCTGACGGTCCTGATCTTATCGCGATCTCGCATCTCGCGAGTTTGGAGGTTATGTTTCTTGCCTCTCCAAGTCGCGATAGGCGAAGCTCCGAGATGGAGCCGAATCAACAGTTCAGATCGCACCTTGATATGACGGCTGCGATTAAATCGCGATTTCGCATCTCGCGAGTTCGGTGGTTATGTTTCTTGCCTCTCCAAGTCGCGATAGGCGAAGCTCCGAGATGGAGCTCAGATCAACGGTCCAGAACAAACCTCGAACTGATGCCTGCGATTAAATCGCGATTTCGCATATCGCGATTTCAATGGTCATATTTCTTGCCTCTCCAAGTCGCGAGTCGCGAAACTCCGAAATCGAGTCGACGATCTAGATCGCACCTTGATCTGACGGCTCAGATCATTTCGCGATTTCAACATTCCTGTGGTATTATTTCTTGACTCTCCAAGTTGCGATTCGCGAAACCCCGAAGTGATGTAATCTTGCTGACGTCACACGTGGATTGACATGTGTCGAATAACTGCCACGTGTCACTTTGATTCGTGACTTACATGTGCCTGAAATGTCGAATTAGCTTGACACTTGGTTTGATGATGTGTCTATTTCGGGATTTAGCATTTCACGATTTTGGGACTCATGTTGTAAAGAACCTTTGACATTTCCATCTCTCGATATTCGAAATCGCGATAGCCAAAACTCCGAAATGGAGTTGGACCACCGCTTCGATCTTGCACTTTAAAGAACGTACAGGTTCTTCCCGATCCAACGATGGTCGGAACTTGTGCTCAGATTTGACGCCTGAGATCTGTCCTCCTCTTCTGTGCGTTCTTCTTGTCTACAATCTGATCTAACGGTCCTCCTTTCGAGAATTTAAATGAGATCCAACGATCACTGACGCTTCTCCTCCCGAGCTTAGGCACTGCGATCAACTCTGCGCTAATTACTCCTGAGCTTACTTTGTTCCTGTTTTTCATCGATGCTTACTCTGATCTTGTCATCAATGACCTGCCTACAATCCTTTGCACGTTTGCTGCCATCTTTTCTTCTGTACTTGCCATCAATGACAAGCATACGCTGCCTGTTAAACATTTGCCAACACTCATCATATCTCATCAATATGAGCCATTCCGCACAGGTTGGCTTTGGTTCCGTTGCATTCTGATGATTTCCATGATTTTGACTATTTTGAGCTATAAGTCAATTAAATTCACTGAAGAGGTCATGTTGGGCACATTACTCGGAGGAACCTCTCAGTGTAATAGCTCATTGGAATCGGGAGGAGCAACACTACAGGATGGGATGGCTAGAAGTGACTTTCAGTGGTCAGGGAAGCCATAAGGAGAGATAAGGCGCTTTTCATAGGTAAAAAGGTTAATTAATTAATCAAAGTGATTTAATTAATTAATTGAATATTAATAAAATGAAAGTCTCTTTGGAGGGACAAGAGGAGCCAAAAAGTATAAAGGGAAGGCAAGGGCCTCTACTCATTCATCCATTATGTTTATCTTTTGGATTTCTGGCTTCTAGCTAGAGGGCCCATCTCTTGGGGGTTTTGAGGGTTTTGACTTAACAAACCCTAGAGGACGATTTGGTGGTGAAAGATTCCACCTAGCTTGTCCCAAACTTGGTCTCGGAGATGCAATACTCTCCCACATCATTCTAGCTCGGTTTTACATCAGTGCAGGAGGGTTCTACACAACCACAAGCACATGAAGAGAAGGAGGGCGCACCATTGGGGGTTTCCAGCAAGGGGGGCACACCATCCTTGGAGAGAGATTTGTTGTAAGAGATTGGCAGGGCTTTTGGAGATTCTATCACTTGGGTTTTAATTGCAGGGCCTTGGACATTAGATCTCGTCCATTCATCAGGAGTTTCGGGTGCTATTTGATTTATTAGATGCATGGGACGATTTGGAGAAGAGGAGCAAACTTCAGAAATTGGTTTCAGTCATTTGCTAGCTCAGATCTTCACCATTTCGCTTGGGACTTCACCAGGGAGGTAACCAAGCCCCGATCTATCATTTTGGAGAGTTTCATGAGGTTTGGAGGCCTCATTCATCTAGGCCGAATTATTAGGGTTTCAACCATCCAGGGGAGCGCACCATTTAGTGGAGGAGTTTCAGATCTATAAGGTTTGAGGGTGGATTTGGAGATTTGGACACCTGGGTTGTCCTTACAATTGCCCGATCTATCAATTAACATATTTCTTGGGGTGATTGAACACTTTTGGCAGCAGGGCTGAATTGTTGAGGGGCTTCAGCTATCCAGCAGGGCGTGGCACCTTCTAGCTTGGGGGTTTAACATTCTTATGGCCCAGATCTATTGTATTCAGTCTTCATTGTATATCTAGCCTTTGGAGGCATGTTGGAGTCTTCTATTGGAGCATTTTGTAGCAGCTCTATTGTCTATCTTCTTAGTCATCTGTTGAGCATTCCAGATCGACATCTTCATTGTAGCAGGTTTCTCTATTTCATGAATAAAATCATATTTGGGATGTTTTCGCTTGTCTATCATATTGCATATGGTTGAGGTATGTTTCAAGGTTGTCTCTTCTTGTTTATAGCGCAATACACATATATAACACATCAGTAAACCCTAAGGCCGAAATCAAGAGGCCATTCAACAAGTAAACACATCTAACAAGTAGGACAACAAAGTGTTTGACGAAATGCCACAACCAAAAAAGTTTTAAAAAGACACCAAAACGGTGATGATCCTGGCATAATGGCTTGGGATCATTACATATTCTTGCATATGTTTTTAATTTGTTGATTAAAGCCCTAGGTGACAAGCACACAAGTAGGTCCTTGTCTCATGTCCCCTGAAAGAGAGTTTTTCAGCCATTGAAGAGGAAAAAGAGAGCCTCGTTGTAGCTACACTCCTTTCTCCTCTTCTCCCTTTGCTAGTCGTACCTATTTGAGCTCAAGAAGGAGAAGACGTCCCATGCCTAGGTTATCTACACTTAACGTTGTTTTCTTCTAGGGTTTGATGATAGAGCCATGCTGTAGCAACACTCTCCCTCATTTGACTCTCTTGTCTTGACTTTATTTTTCATGCTAGCCGTTTTTGCCATCTAAGGAAGGAGGAGAGAGCACGAGGCCTTGCCATAGAAACATCAGAGTGAGCCTCTCTCCCCTAGGGTTTTGTCTCTGAGGCCCTGCCATAACAACACTTTAGAGCTCTTCCCTCTAGTCCTTAGCCATCCTCCTTCAACCCTTGCGTCCTCCTTTAATTTGACTCCATTTTACCCTAGAAGGCACTGATCCTAAGACCTCCAGCGTTGAAGTGAAATTGATCAAAACAACTCTCAAAACCCTTTGAAATCTTAAACCCTAACTACACTAACCCTAGCTCTACTTAACCCTACTAACCCTAAATGCTGACATCACTCTTTGCTATTGTATCATTGATGCAGCACCGATTTGTCTTTTGAGCAATTGAATGGTGATTTAGGCATAAGTTAATTGAAGCGTTGGTTTATTACATTGAATGCCTCATCATTTTAATAATTATTGATGAAGTGACATGATCTTTATTGATAAACATTGATTCCGTCAATATTTATATTCAAATTGCTTATATTGAATATCATATAGTCGTTGATATATATGAAGTACTAACCAAAGCCTGCATATATTAGTTTATTGTTGCTTTGTTCTTGGGCAGGGATCCTACTTGGTTATCTTTATTGGCTATAAGCCAGACTATCTGTTTTGGTGGTGATCTGTGAAGGGGGAAACTTGTCATTGTCTGATTATCCTTTAGCCTCTTCAAAGCCCCAGGTCATTGGGGACGTCTCCCATGTTCCTCACCTCCCTAAAGAGAAAGAACCCATCCCATCGTGGTGACATTAGGTGGGATAGGTTCCTGTTACGCCAGTTTGGTCTTCCATCTCATAGCCTTTTATCCTAGCTACAAATTGTGCGATAACATTGCCTACATAGATGTAGATTGGGCAGGTTGCATTGATGACTGACGAAACACCAGTGGAGCAACATTCTATTTGGGTGAATGTTTAGTATCTTGGCTAAGCAAGAAACAATCATCGGTATCTTTATCTACAGCCGAAGCAGAGTATATTGCAGCAACAGGATGTTGTACACAGGTTCTATGGATGAAACAAACTCTGACAAATATACAGATTGAGTATGATGATCCCATTCCAATCTATTGTGATAATACAAGCACCATTAGTATTTCAAAGAACCCGGTGATGCACTCCAAGACGAAGCACATTCCAATCAAGTATCACTTTCTACGGGAACAGGTTGCAGAGAAGAACATAAGAGTTGAATATGTGGGCACAAAAGAGCAAGTGGCAGACATCTTTACAAAACCGCTTCCAAGAGAAGCCTTTGAGTATCTTTGTCAGAGACTCGGAGTAATTTCTACTCCAAAATGAATGATTTTGAATGCTTATCTTATATGTCTTAGATTTACACGAGGGAGCACCATAAAGAGGACAGTTCAGGTTGGGAGATCAATTTCAGGAAGAGTTCAATCAAGGGGAGTATCCCCAAGGACAGTTCAGTTAGGGGGAGCAACCCTGGATCGAAATATACCTTTGCTATTGATGACAAAGGGGGAGAGATTTATCATATGCAGAATAGAAATGCTTAGAGAGAGAGCACAAAGGCATGGTTCTAGGGGGAGTAATGGTCACAGGGGGAGCATGAGTGATATGACTTCAGTATTGCATCAGAGTGTTGTCATCAATGCCAAAGGGGGAGATTGTTGATTAATTGGATTGGTTGTCATTGATGTCTACCCTTGAAGAAATTCCGATAGCACAAAGGTTTGGGTAATGGACCCAAGTTTGTTTGATGGATAATGGTATGAATTTTGATATATTCACAGGCAAGACTATTCTAGATGGATAGTGCATGTCATGCCATTTCTGGTGGTATGTGGAACTCCACATAATTCCTCAGGGTTATAGAGTTATGGCCGTGTGAAGTTGGAGAACCCTCATGAGTCATCTAGAAGCCCCAAAAGGTCAAAGTAGTCAAAGTGGTTGCAAAGAAGAAATTATTTAAATAATAAAGTGAAGTGATGAGTGTACTATAAGTCAAAGGGGATGCAAAATAAATTATTTAAATAATAAAGTTAATGGAGAACTTACTAATTGTGGAAAGTGGTTAAGTTAAGTGGACAAGTGGTTAGAAGTGGGTTAGCCCTAAAATAACGAAAGTGGGTTAAGATGATTAGAAGGTAACCCCTTGAGGAAGCTACATAAAAGTATAAATAAGAGGAAAGAGTCTCTCATTTTAATTACACTTGAACATATTGAATATCTACAAGTGACTGAGGTAACGAAAGGATATATCTAAAGCGAATTTCAGAGGGAAAGTGAAGTAAAAAATGATGTTTCCTAAGGTATGTTATTTACAGGTCATCTCACCATTTTCACAATAAATTTTTTTCTAGAATGATTCAGACCACGAAATCAAGAGGTCGTTGAGGAAACATATCCAAATAGTTTTTATAAAAAATTCAGCTTGTGAGTCATTGTATTATTGAAGTTACACTCCGTGGAAAATAGGATTTGTGGCTAGTCCTGAAACTAGTCTAAAACATGTGTTTTGGGTAAAAACATCATAACTTATTCATAACTGATCCAAATTTAGTAAGACCAAATGTATTGGTTAGAGTATAGTCTGTAGTATTCTATGTACCATTTTCAGATCCATACAACAAATATTTTGTGTAGGGCACGCTCTGCAAGTTCGCTCTCTAGAATAAGTCAAAATTCAACAAGGTATGTCATTTTTTTCTATAACTCATTTTCTGAGAGGTCCCAAGTAGTGAAATCTGGAGGCATTGCACAAAAGACACTGAAGAACATTGTGTACCATTTTCAGATCTTTATTCAATACAGGTGCATAATTATGATTATTTCAAGTTAGGGTTGTTGACTAATCCAAAATTAGTCATGTGAAACTAAAGTAAAGTTTGATGAAAATGCTAGTCTCTTATTGTTAAAGTTAAGGAAGGTTTGCAGGTATGTGATCATATACACTAGGTCTATTACAAAGTTACAAATTTGGATGATGGAATTGATGAGGGCTTTTGGTTGAGGTACATGTTGGGTACATGGTTGAGACAAGTAGTTGATGAGTTGGCACATACATGAGGTGTATAGTTGATGATGTTGGTACATCTTGATGAGTCATAGTTGATGAGTAGTTGATGCATGATTGGTACATACTTGGTACATGGTTGGAGGCACTTGTTAGTAGTATTGTTAACACATGGTTTATGGATGATGTAGCATACTTGTGTTGGTATATTATTAGAAACACATATTGATCTTGGTGATGATTATGAGTTGTGTTATGCTTGGTTGTTGCACATCTTGGTGATATTGTGCATATGGTTGAGAGTTGTCTTGGTGATTGATCTTGGTGAGTAGATCTGATTTGGTTGATAAGGTTGTTTGGACAGGTTATTGTGACAGGTTATTTGTACAGGTTTGGTGCATGGTTGATGCATTTGTTTATGGTACATGTTGAGGTGCAGGTTGATGTATGGTACATGTTAGCATAGGTTATTAGTACAGGTTGTTACAGGTTGTTTGGTGCAGGTTGGTTGGTATATGTTTACAACAGTATATCTCACAGTGATAATGTGATAGTGGTTTCATCATTCAACTTATATTTCAAGGTGATTGAATGAGGCAAGGACATGTGGTTGTAGCCACCTTCCAGTTGTATCTGAAGAACATAGGGGGTTGTATCCTTTTTTTGGTTGTAGCTAGAGAATTGGGGAGTTGGAGCTTCCCTCAAGTTGTAGCTTGAGAAACTAGGGGGTTGGAGCCTCATTCCAATTACAATGGGAAAACAAAAGAAGTTGGTGCTTCCAATGAATGTAATTCTTAAAGACATATAAGAAAAAGCATTCCGTGGTTTTTTCTTGCTTTGAGTTTCCACGTAAAAATACCAATGTACTGTGTATGTGTATGATTGCTCATTTGTTCATTGTTTATTTACTTTGCAACTATTGGATGATCATGCTACATTGATATAACACTTGCATTTTGTGGTTAAAAATGATTAAATTGCTCTATTACTGATTCACCCCCCCTCTTAGTAATCCAACAACGCTTCTCTCCTCAATGACAAGTCAAAATCTACATAATCATGAATTAGGTCGCTTTACCTTTCCTTTATAGCTTCCTGAAACCCTAATTCGTTGTTGACCTTTTCCCTCCAAGTGAGTTTTTCTTTCTTTTATTATTCCTTGATTAAATCACTTAATTAATTAATTAATTAACCATTTAACCTCTAAAAAGTGATTTATCCATCCTTATGGCTTCTCCGACCACTAAAAGTCACTTCTCATCATCTTATCCTGTAATTTGCTTCCTCCTGATTCCGATGAGCTATTACACTAAGAGGTTTCTCCAGGTAATGTGCCCATTGTGACATTCTTAGTGAATTTAATTAAGATATGACCCATAATAACTCAAAATTACGGAAATCGTCAGAATGCAACAAAACCAAAGCCAAGTTGTGCGGAATGGATCTTCATGATGAACAATGCAAGTCGGGCCCAATAAAACCCCTCGATATCTCTCGAACTCTTTGTTCCTACTGAGTTTTCCCCTCTCGGTCTGGGATTGGAGGGAGAAATCCTTGTCACTCCCCTTTCCCCTGAAGCTGTACCTTGGTGTAGACCCAAGACCACAGGAGACTTCCCCACTCCTAGCTTTACCACTCCTCCTCTTGTTATTGTTGCCACTTCTGCACAGAGAGAAGCATCTGTTGACTCAATCCCGTTAGCCTTCTCCCTAAATCCCCATTGTTTCCTGGAAGCTCATTCCCAGTATCCCCTTCTCGAACTCCTTCTCCTCCAAGTTCTCCTCCACCTAATATTCCTATGGCAGGAGCAAATCCCCCCATGACCAGAATAGAGGCTATTATAGCTGCTAGGTATGCACCCCTTGTGTTACCTCAGCCTCTCAATGCCTTTCCAGCGAATGGCTACCTCAAGCAGCTGCCCAAGTTTACGAGCGAAGGGGACATAGCTGCAGAAGAACACCTTGAAGCCTTCTACAGTTTTATAGACGCCCATATTATCATGCATGCAGATGTATGGATGAGGATTTTCGTCCATAGTCTTGAAGGTGAGGCTAGGAAGTGGTTTAGGGCCATGCCTTCTGGATCTATTGATGGGATTGAGGCTTTGGATAGTGCCTTTTTGAGACAATGGGGAGACAAAAAGGACTTCATGTATTACATGACTGAGTTCGGGTCTTTGAAGAGAAAGGAAGGAGAGTCTGTCTTTGACTTCTCCAAAAGATTTAATAAAATGTACAATAAGATCCCCGCTGAGATAAAGCCCTTCGAAGCTCTCGCAAAGATCACTTATGTCAGCGCTTTTGATCTTGATTTCTGTCTCCTGTTGAGGGAAAGGAGATCCACCACCCTGACTCACATGCAGGACGCAGCCGTGGAAGTAGATTCTAACATATTGACTGTTGATCGACTCAGGAATAAGGCTGAGAGAGACGTATCCAGGAGAAGAACAGAGGCCTCCTCATCCCATTCCTCTCCCCTTCCCCTTCAGATGGATGAGGTGGATAAAATATTGAAATCCCTTTCGGATAGGATGGATAGGTGGGAGTTAGAGGGGAAGCCCACGTACAGAAACCCCCAGAATACTGATAACAGAGGTTTCAGGAGGCCTGGTAACCATATGCCATAGACTTTGCCAAAGGAACAAAGAAGCAGAGACAGGGATGATCAAAGGATTCAGACCCCTCTCCAGAATAGCCTAGTTGCTCACGAGGAAGGGGAGGAGGTGGATGAACTCGACCCTGAAATCCACTGCATCGAGGACACTTCCCCGTTTCCTCATTTGACTCAATCTGCATATGAAGAATCCCTTATCAACACTCAAATCAACGAGTTGAGTAAAGGGGAAAGGGCCAACAACACCCCTAATAGATACAATCTCAGGTCAAAAAAGAAAGAAGGAAATTTTGATAGCCAGGATCAACCCCTCATAGCGGAAAGGCCTACTAAAACTGCATCAACCACTACTAAAGAAAAGAAAGCTCAGAATGCTTCGTCAGCAGCCAAGGAACCTGCCTCCGAGGTAAGGGAAGCTCCTAAGTCTCTCTCCTCCTTTAGTTTTGAGCATGAGATTCAGAAGATTAGAATTCCTGTACCCCTATTCGAGCTAGTTAAAAATGAAGATTTCAAAAGGTCCCTCGCCAAAATGCTACAATCTAAGCCCCCCAGCCTTCCACAGACTCAATAAATCTCCAAGATGAAAAGCCAGCAGTTGTCCTAGGCCCCATGGTAGAAGATAGAGATGATTCATCCCCTCCCTTCTACACTTCCCTGAACATACATGATAAAGTGTTGCACAATTGCCTCATGGATTCAGGAGCTTCCCACAACCTTGTGCCCAAAATAGTCATGGAAGAGTTGGGACTGGAAGTGACAAAGGCTTATCATGATTTGTACTCTTTTGATTCAAGGAGGGTGCAATGTCTTGGAGTCATCAAAGATTTGGTGGTCTCTTTATTTCAGCTGCCAATGAAGAGTGTGGTCATGGACATTGTGGTAGCTGATGTTCCCCCCAAGTTTGCCATGTTGTTGTCTAGGTATTGGATTAAAAAGCTTGGAGGAACATTACAGATGGATCTCACATATGCCACCATTCCATTCTTTGGAGGGGAACACAGGAGGTTGTACAGAGAGGCCCAACTAGCCTATATTGTCAGTGATGAAACAAACCCCGCCAATCATCCCATCTTTGCACTTGACACTGATTTGGGGTCTAGCTTATTGCAGATCACCGATGCTCCTGAAGCCCCTTTCCAAATCAGAAAGCAACTTTTATTTGATTATGGGACACCTCCTCCAAACGCCTCCATATGGAAAATGTTTTTCGACGGAGCTTCTTCTAGTGAAGGTGCTGGCGCTGGAGTGGTCTTTGTGTCGCCTTGTCAGGAAGCCATATCCCTGTCATACAAGCTTGAATTTGAAGCAACTAATAATGTGGCAGAATATGAAGCTCTTGTTTTAGGTTTAAGGGCTGCAAAAGAAATGGGAATTCAGGAGGTAGCAGTGTTCGGAGATGTAGAATTGATAGTCCAACAGATCAGAAACGCTTATCAAGCCAAGCATCCTCGACTCAGGAGTTACAGAAATGAGGTATGGGACCTAATCGACAGTTTCTTCTCAACATTTAATATTTCTTTCGTTCCAAGAGAGAAGAACACAGTGGCAGATTCCTTGGCTACATCAACAAGCAATTTCAAAGTGCCCCTGCCACCCAAATTCAGATACGATGTGGAAGTAAAATACAGGCCCTCCATACCTGACAATGTCAAACATTGGAAGGTGTTCGAGGATGATCTTGAGATCAAAAGATTCTTGGAGGCTGTCGAAGGATTTTCAGAGATGCATATTGACCAAGACTCTGTCTCTGAAGAAAAGCTTGATGGGGGTAATTTTCTAAATAAGATTGTAGAGCGTAACATTGTGAAACTGCCCAACAATCATATTTCAAGAGGGTTGGTTCCTTTGGAAAGGCTTTTTGATAGAAATGATGTGGCATTAAAAGGGGACATCTCAGAGGATGACGTTGATACAACGCAGTGCAACATTGGCACTGAGAATGAACCCAAGTTTGTCAAATTGTCCAGAAGTCTGACAAAGGAGCAGAGGGTTGAATACGCTGAACTGTTGAGGGAGTTTGCTGATGTTTTTGCCTGGACCTATGAAGATCTCAAAACATATGACACTTCTGTCATTGAGCATAAAATCCCGTTGAAAAAGGAGGCAAAGCCATTTAGGCAAAAGCTAAGACAGATCAATCCTATGTTGTTGCCTATCATGGAGAGGGAAGTGAAGAAGCTGCTACATGCCCAGATCATCGTGCCACTGAGATATTCAGAGTGGGTAGCCAACTTGGTCCCAGTAAGGAAGAAGAATGGAAAAATCAGACTCTGTGTAGATTTTAGAAACCTAAACAGGAGCTCACGAAAGGACAATTACCCCTTACCAAAAATGGAACATATATTGCAGAGGGTAACAGGAGCATCCAGGATTTCCATGATCGATGGCTTCTCTGGCTACAATCAAATCTCTGTTCTACCCGAGGAGAGGGAAAAGACGACATTTACCACTCCATGGGGCACATTCATGTATGCTAAAATGCCTTTTGGATTGATGAATGCAGGGGCAATGTTTCAACGTGCCATGGGCATAGCTTTCGTTGGGGAAAGGGATAAGTTTGTGGTCATCTACCTGGATGACATAACAATCTTTTCCAAATCTGATAAAGAACATTGTTGTCATCTCAAGAAGGTTTTTCTGAAATGCAGGAGTTTTGGCATTTCATTGAATCTCAAGATATCTTTGTTCGCCATGAAGGAGGGAAAGTTATTGGGTCACATAGTATTAGCCGAAGGAGTCAAGATCGATCCCAGCAGAGTTGAGGCAATACAGGCCTTATCAATCCCAAGATCCAGGAAGGAGGTCCAATCTTTCCTTGGTAAGATTAATTTTCTAAGGAGGTTTATTTCTAACTTTGCTGAGGTGGTAAAGCTTATAATGGTCATGTTGAGAAAAGGAAATGAAGTAAGGTGGACTGCTGAATCTTGAAATTCCTTTGAGCAGATAAAGAAGGCCTTGACTAAAGCTCATGTGCTTATCAGTCCCGATTACTCAAAGGATTTCCTTATTTTCTCCTTTGCCTCACCTGACACAGTGGTTGTTGTTTTATTACAGACAAACGAGGCCGGGCTAGAGCAGCCTATTGCCTATTTTAGCAGAGCTCTGAGGGATGCCGAAGTCAGGTACGACATTATGGAGAAGCAGGCCTATGCCCTGGTAAAGGCTCTCAGAGCCTTTAGAACCTATGTCCTGCAGTAAAAAATCATTGCCTATGTCCCCTCGACCGTTGTTAAAGACATTCTTATTCAGCTTGACATAGACGGGAGGAGGAGTAAGTGGATAGCCAAGATCCTTGAGTTTAACTTAGAAATAAGGCCTACCAAATTAATCAAAGGTCAAGGTTTAGCTAAGTTGTTGGCTGAAGAAAATTGCAAAGAAAATCGAGTGCTCAGGAAATCAACAGGATCAACTGTCTGATATAGACCCTCAAGTAGAACCCTCGTTGGCTCGATGTCCCTAGTATAAGGATGTCGTATATTTTCTGCAGGAGTTGCGACCTCCAGATGGCCTGCAAAGAAACAAGGCAAGAGCTTTGAAGCTCAAAGCAGTCAGATACTGCCTTGTCGATCAAGTGTTATATTGGAAAGATCCCCTGGGGGTGATTTTGAAATGTATGAACCCACAAGAGGCTGATAGGATCATGGTTGAATTCCACGATAGCCAATGTGGAGGGCATCATTTCTGGAAAGCCACAGCCTACAAAATCCTCAGGGCTGGATACTACTGGCCCACCGTATTCACTGACATCTGCAAAAAGGTCAGAGCCTGTATCAAATGTCAAAGATTTGCAGGAAAACAATAGCTCAAGCCTTTGCCTTTAAAGCCTGTGGTTGTTTCGGGACCTTTCCAGCAATGGGGCCTCGATTTTATTGGAGAAATCCACCTTGCTTCTAGTGGGCAACACAAATGGATCCTAACTGCCACAGATTTCTTTACTAAATGGATAGAAGCTATTCCCACTAGGAGTGCGTCCCACAAGGTAATCATTGGATTCCTGAAAGACCTCATCACAAGATTCGGCTGCCCAAGCAAGATTGTCACTGATAACGCAGCCTCTTTCAAGGCTGAGCTGTTAGCCAAGTTCTGTGAGCAATTTGGGATCAAATTGATTCACTCTACCCCATACTATCCCCAGGGCAATGGTTTAGCAGAGTCCTCCAACAAAAGCCTGATAAGGATCATCAAAAGACTATTGGAGGACAACAAAAAGGCCTGGGATTCAAAGTTGAAATTTACTCTATGGGCCAATCAAGTGACCACAAAGAGAGCTATAGGCATCTCCCCTTTCCAATTAGTTTATGGAGCAGAAGTTGTTTTCCCTTCTCAGCTAGCCATTCCTGTAGCAAAGTTCTTCCAGGATTATCAAGAAGAGCCTGATGACATGATCAGAAGAGTTCATCAACTAGTGGAAGTCCAACAGGCCAGAGAGTACGTAATGGACAGAATTCAGGACCATCAGCAGAAGGTCAAACTGGCTTTTGACAGGAAGGTCAAGAAGAAAGAGTTTGAGATCGGGGATTTGGTGCTTAAGTGGGATGCACCCATACATGATAAGGGAAAACACAACAAGTTTGACGCCCTATGGTTCGGGCCCTTCAAAATCTCTGAGGTTTTCTCAAACAACACGTATAGGTTGCAGGATTTGGAGGGTGAAGAGGTTTTCAACAGCCCAGTAAATGGGCATTTTCTGAAGAAATGTTTTGTTTGAGCCTTAGACAGCTCCTTTGTTTGTAAATATTGTCCTTTTGGTTCTTCATTTATTTTCATTTTTTATTTTTCTTCTTAGTAAATGACTCCATAGCCCAACAGAAGGCACTGAAGCTGCAAAATGAGTTCTTAGAGCATCACAGGGACGACTCTATCCCCCATGGAGCCTAATGTTAACACCAATTCTTGCAAGCGGGGTGTTTTTTTCCTGATTGCAGACCCTTGATGTAGAATGCGAAGAAATTGGGTGTGAAAACCCATCAAATGTGTTCTAGTCCAAGGCCGCAGCCTAAGCGCCGAGTGCATCCCACAAGAGAAGTCCATTTCAAGTTTAAAATCAAGCGAGCGAGCAGTCTGACTTCAATGGCAAGGATCAATTGGCGAAGCAGATCAACGGTCGGCGAGAAATCGCAGTTAACAGAGTTGCGCCACGATTAGCGCGATGGATAGCGCTTATATTACATTCATCAAATGATCAGGACCGTCCATCTAGAGGGACGCGTGGCGCGCGATTAGGCTATGTCGCCTCTTCACCCATCGCGACTTTGAAGCACAAGGAGCAGCCTCTTCCTAGCCCCGAGACGCGAAGTGTTGAAGGCGTCCTGGACCCGGGCCCACAGTATCACGGAGCAGTCTCAGCCCTCCATCCAAAAGGGACACGTGGTGCGCGATTAGGCTCCTCACCTTTTCGCCCATCGCGACTTTGAAGCACAAGGAGCAACCTCTTTCTAGCCGCGAGATGCAAAGTGCCAAAGGCGTCCAGGACCCGGGCCCACAGTATTGCCAAGAGGATCAGGACCGTTCATCAGAAGGACACGCGGCGCAAGATCTGAGCCACAGGTGGGGCCTTTCGGGATGTTCATAGTGAAAGCGTCGAAGACGTAATCTTGGTCGTCCATCCAAAAGGACATGTGGTGCGCGATCAAGTCATGTCGGCATTCGAGAGTTCAAGGGGTAAGGGGTCCTTTGCATTTCACATCTTGAAACCCCGAACCCCGAAGCGTCGAAAGCGCCTTTGAGGAAAAGCACAGGGTTGCGGCCCGTGGTCACTTGGGGAAAAGGAAAGAGCTGTACAAAGGGGGCCAAAAGTGCCGAGTTGAGTTTCAGAAGGGGGGTACCGTGTTCTCTAGGTGCCAGTTCGACTTGATCTCAATCCTGATACCTGCTCGGAGTGAATGAAGAAGAGAGGGGGTGGTTGAAACCTCGCCTCACTCATTAATTGCAAGGTATGGATGTCTCGGCAGGAAGTCTGCCCGAGGTGGTCCTATGTATTGGCTTTTCCTACAGAAGCCATGCCGCGTCCTCGACTCACCAGGGAAGTCTGCACACGTTAATTCAACATTTAAGGGCTCAGCTACCCCCTGGCACGAGCCATACAGAGTTAAGGTTGCGTATGACGGAGGAATGCAGGCCAGATTTGATTGAAGAGACGCCCCATCCTGAAAGTCTTGGATGCCTCTGTTGGGCAAATTTTTCTGAGTATATATACTCAGTTTTTCTATTTTTGTAAGTATCGATGGTTGAGCAAGGCTCCCGATTGTAAAAGCTTTAACGAAGCACAGGTTATTCTGGTTATGCATGGACTCTTGAGGCTTCTTGCCTTATGAATGTCAACTTCTTTCATATCTTTGTTTGCATTGTGTTAGAACAGCGCGGAATTGGAGGATCCAGTCGAGTTGTAGCTGTTATAGGATGATGTAGGTTGGATCACTGTAACAGTTGCGTTGTCTCTAATCGGTCTTGTGATTTTCTCAACGCTGAATCACTTGGAATTGGAGGATCCAGTCAAGTCACCCCTTCAGTTCCCTGAAACTCTGAACCAAGAGGATCTTGCATTTAGAGTTTTTCTTCTGCAAACTGTTGAAAGGCCTGTTGCCCGAGGTAGTTTTGCTCACTCCTCTCACCAAGTCTTCCACCTGCTCATCTTACAATTAACTCATTGACTGAAGTTAGATCAAGACCTCCTTTGTTGTTTACATACCAGATCTATTCCCTGAGTTAGAGCGATACCTTCCTGAGTCTCTACCCATTTGATCACCCATTAAATTTATCGTGACATAAACTGATGGGCGTTGGGCTCTGCTCCTGTCGCAATCCAGGAGTGACTTCTAACGCTAACACCTTCTTGGGTCAGTACACCCAAAAATCCCAAAAGATAGGGAGATGAGAGGATGAAGTGTGGAAATGATAAGTATGATCTGGAATGGCACAATGACTTGTCAAGGGAAACTTCCAATAACAAACCCATCCCTAAGGGTGACCACTTACTAGGGCACAATGTCAACCACCAAGGTGAAACAAGGAAAAGAGCATAATTTGCAAGTAGACATTACATAATCAAAAGAAGCTTTAACTGCAACACACTCAAATGCCTCAAATATTGAAATGACACTCACCATAATACCTGGCTTGTACCTCATGGAGAAAGACCTAATGTCTTCCGGAAGCAAGTTGATGTGGCAGATACCATCGTGATGAATCTGAGATATGTGGTGGTGAGGCGGGCCTCTGTCTGCGCAAGTGGACGATGTGAGCCATATGTGTCTCAATACTCCATGTCTACAACCTGAGGGCCTCTAAACATCATCTCCTTAGTTATCCCTAGGAATTGGAGATAGCACGTCCAAGGGTGTGTCATGCATAGTCCTCATGATATCCTCTCTAAGTGTGGACTCTAGAACCAAGCATATCCTACCCCTGTAGTGGATGATGTCATCCACCATCCTGTACATGTCATTCTAAATGTGACCATCCATCAACTCGCAAGAAAATCGGTCCTTGGAATATTCCACTAGAAAGTAGGACTTCCAATCAACTGAAATCCCCGTGAGCCAATTCAATGTGTCATGGATCTCCTGATGTATCTGTACATCATGCATACTGATCACATAGCCATAATGTAAAGCATCCTCCATGCCAAGCTCCCTATCCCTATCATGATGATAGCCTGATCGAAAATCAATCTCTGGAGAGTACTTTGTCCCATGCCTGAAAATGCTCTCCATCATGCCCCATGTCTCATCTAACTGTCTCAAATGATCTTCCCATGTCCTGTTGTATATGAGGAGATCATCAAAGAACACCAACACAAACCCCTGTAGCAGCGGTGTGAAGATGTGGTTCATGAAAGATTGAAAGGTGGCAAGTATGTTGGTCAACCACAATGGTATGACCAAGAACTCGTAGTGCCCATAATGACACATGAAAGTAGTCTAGTGATATCCCAATCGAAGATCAATCTTTGAGGAATATGTTGCTTGATGAAGCTTGTTATCCCCATTTTGTGGATAATTAAGGAGATTATGTCTCGTGGCCCTCAGGTTGCAGATATGGAATGTCGAGAGACCACATGACCAGTAGTATCCTTTTGCACAGCTAGAGACCCGCATCGCCACCACAATGACCTAGCACTTGGTCATCATCCACACTAGCTTGCCACCACAGGTCACTTGGGTCTTGCTCCATGCGATACAAGTCAGGTATGATGGTGGGTGTCATTTTATTATTTGAGGCATTCAAGCTTGTGTATCATAGGTTATTTTTTATCATGAGACATTTGCTTTGGAAACTATGTCTTTGCCTTGTTTAAATGTTGGTGATTGACTTGGGTACTTAAGTAGATGGTCACCCTTAGGATGGGGTGTTTCTGGGAGCTTCCTTTGATGAGTCATTGTGCCATTCCCGACCATACTTACCATTTTCCATCATTCTTTCCTCTCATAACATCATCTCTTGGGATTTTGGGGTAGACTGACCCTAGAAGGGACCATTCCTCATTTCATGGGAAGAAGGGGATGAAATCCCAGAGGGGAGTTAGCTGGCAAAAGATAAAATCCTAATGAAAGAACAATTACAGATGCTTCACCCAAGGGATCCCGAGAAAGCAGTGAAAAGATTCTCCGCAAGAAATTAAGGACCTCGTGAAAAGAATAAATAAAAAAATGCTTAAAGGATCAATTAAGGATAGGGGGTCTCATCACGAGCCATCCTATCATGTCCATGGGTATCTAACGGTATGACATTACCATTTCTGGCCACCACACCAGGGTAATGGCTCTCAGTTGCATGGCTGAGGGAAATGGGGTCTCATCATGATCCAACCTTCTCATTCCCGTGAAAGTACTTGTGGGTGACACTGTCGTTACTTGGTCACCATGCTAGGGCAGTGGCCTCCAACTCACCATATGCTACATTGAAAGAAAATACAAAGAAAGAAAGATAAAAGGAAATTGATGGGCTTGGAAATAATGCATTATGACAAAGGTGCAACACATCCTCCACAAAGGCACCCATAAATGAGATACTATGGACCCTTGCATATCATGAACCCCATGCCCATTGAGTACTTCCCTCATCCATTCCACTCCATTCACATGACTTAGATAGGATTTCTCCTAGACTTAGGGGTTTTGATCCATTGAAAAAGAGTACCATGCCAACACTCCCACAACCAAACTTGGCAAAACGTCTAGTTTCTTAAGCACATGTGTGTATGATGTAATCCTGGGATACATGCTTTGATGGCTCTTTTATTGACTTGATTCACTCATCATGATGCTTTGACTTGAGATCCTTGGAGGGCATATCCATTTGTTTTGCAAGTATAGGTTGGTGGCTAGTTTTGGAAGAACAAGCCCAGCTTAGGCTTCCATGGGAGCAATCAACCCACATGATGGATGACATAGGCCCACATGTTCGATGAGAGAGAGATTCCTTTGGAGGCCTATAGGAAAGTTGGATGGACCTAGCCCATGCTTCACTTGCCAAATGATTTTCCTAGGAGGGGCAAAATGTCACCTCCTAGGGCATGACGTCATATTTGGGGGCTAGGGTTTGGTGGTGGTGTTACCACTCATTGACACATGGACATTTTGAGGAGGATGACATCTTGACCATGGGGAGATTGCATAGATGCTTGACATGTGACCTTTGGAGGCTTACCATTGCTTCTCCAACACCGACGACTTGTCCCAAGTGACAAAACGTCCCCTAAAGGGGTGACGTCCATGTAAAATTAGGGTTTTATTTGTGCAAAAGTGAAATTTTAGATGAATTGTTTAATATTATTTTGTAAAAGGGGAAAGATTAGGGTTGTTGACCCCTAATCTTGTGTTTTCCCTAATATTATGTGGACAAACTATGTTAGCTACATTTTGTATAAATAGAGATCCTAAGATCTCATTTTGAGAGAACATAACTCTCCATTGTGAGAGAACTTGGACTGAAATTTTCACTACACTTGGCATATTTGTCTCTTGTGCACTTGTTTATGGGTATCTTTGGTGAATGGTTGATGGAGGAGTGAGGCGCTAGCATTGGATGAATTGTTTCTAGCTTTTATGGTGGATTATCTTAGTATCTTCTTGATTTGGTATGGTTTTACTCTTATGCTATCATTTGTCTCAAGTCAAGGATTTTTGTGCTAGGAGCTAGGTGGGAAGTAGAGCATTTACACCCCCACTCTAGTCTTCATCATTTATTGCTTGAGGTTACTTGATGTTGCAAGGGTTTTGTTTGAGGAAGTAAGAGGATTTACACCCCTTATTTTCAAACCCTAACTAGAGATACTTACCTTGGGGAGTAAGAGAGTTTACACCCCCAAGGAGGTCGCATCTCTAGTTCATTTACTTGACTCCATTAGCCCAATATTTAAAGGCACTAGTCTTTTGTACATTGCATTAGATATATAAAATTATTGCCTTGGGAATCGTGATTTTTGCAAATTATAAGTCTATCTCTTTTGGAAATTCTTCTTGATGCTTTGAGGAGTCTTACCTCCCTAGAGCGTCCTCTTTTACCCACAAATCAATTTGTTGTACTAACTTGTTTTCTACAGTCATATGGCTGCAGAAAGTTACTAACCCTAGGTGCTAATATCTCACTAACCAACCCCTAACTTTCCTCCAAAATTGAACCACTAAGTCTCCTAGTTGGGGCGCACTTTTTGGGCCACCTAGCACTAACATCCAACCATTAACTTTGATGATAATTTTCCTAGCTACCTATAGCCATAGGTCTGCAATTTTCTGCAAAAAATTCAGACTTGTGACAACCCTAAACCATTGATCAACCCCTAGCCTAAACCTAGCTATTTGCCAACCTAACTCACCTACTAACTAGCTAGTCAATATAATATCTTAAAGTAGATTTAGTGTAACATTTATTGTTGATTTAATAACGTGTATGTTGTTGTATTTTAGGGATAACAAGCTTAACTTGTTGATCCATTTCTATACTTGGTTGGAAAAGTGTCTTTTATTGTGTCTCAGGCAGGTACAGGTGCACCAACAACTATCTCTTTACTTGATATCCATTTCCCTCTCTTCGCTTACCTTTTTCAACCAATTATTTCTTCCATCACTTGACCCTTCGGGGGACTTCTCCATATCATTCCCCCTAGGGTCACCAGGATCACCTCCCTAGAGTGACCTAGTCACCTTTGAAGTGTGGTACTTAATCGAGGTGACATTGGGTGTAGGATTCTCTAGTTATAGCACTTGCTTTTGTGGTTGGGTCAGGCTTTGCCCAACCTACAACCTGTGCTATAACAAAGCTCATCTATCAACTTCTCACCCATGGACAATCCAAACTCAATGATATGCTCAAATTCCTTGTCAAGAAGTCTCTCTGAAGGAATCGCCCCACAATCCCATACTGATGCATCCACATCCTCAATATATCCATTCCCACAATAAGTGGGTGCACATACCTCCCTGATTGTTGGTCCGCAAGGTATATGCTCAACTCTCCCATACAAATTTGAATGCTCCTCGCACTCGACCCTCACAAGAAGCTCATCTGTCAAACCATAAGTACCACAAACATCCTCAGGTGTCCTGACTTCCATATATGACTGAAATGATGAAGAATGTGTCAAACTCAACTCCATATGAAGCTCATGTGAAAGCTTCCCAATTTTCTCTTCATCATCCCTCATGCATAACTCCTTAGAAATTAGATCATCATCTAAAGGAAAATTATCCAACACCAAATCTTCATTATGTTTGAGTGCTAACACATCCTCATCATGCACATCCAAAACGTTAACCTGTGGTTCTATCAAACTTTCATCGTGAAGTGAGGTCTTTGCTTCACCAACTGATAAGTATGGCTTCAATCACACTGGAGGCTCTGTTGTTACATTTTTTTGATATTCCTAAGAGGCTTGTAAAAATTTTGTCATGTTAAAATCTGCCCAACCACATAAGGAAATGCACCCAACATTGGGGATCGGTCCCCAATAGCAAGTTACTCGATCTATTTCAGTACCCAGACAAATGCTCAAAGACATTATGCTATTTAACAAGCTAGTTTGGAGAGGGTCTCAGGATGTCCTATTGGGATAATCCTCCTCAGGTGTGGGGTGTTTCCCAGGTGAAGACAAATCTAGGTCATGTAAATGTATGAGATGGTGTAGGGAATGTTTGGGCAAGGGGTGCAGTGGTGACAACGAAATGTAAGTCTTACCTGTGGGTGCCTCTATAGAGGGTGAGATGCACCTTGTCATGGATGTCACTATTTCCTAGCCCATTCAATGCCTTTTACTCTTTGTCTTATTGCTTTTTCTTTTCAAGAGTATAGTTGGAGGACATTGTCCTGGCATGGGACATTGTCCTGGCATGGTGACCAATGGTGACAATGTTACCCACAAGCATTTCACAGAAATGAGAAGGTTGGCTCGTGATGAGACCCCCTTTCTCTTGTCTATGCCACCAAGAGACACTACCCTGGCTTGGTGACCAGATGAATAGTAGTGTCATACCGCTACATGCCCATGGACCTAATAGGTCGACTCATGATGAGACCTCCTATCCACCAACTAAGCCTTGAGTTTTATTTTATTTTACGGGTCCCCTTTTCTTGCTGAGAAGCCTTTTATTGCTTTCTCGGGAATCCCTAGGTGAAGCATCTCAAGGTTTCATCTTGGCTTTTAACTTTTTCCAACTACTTTTACCCTCTGGGTCTTTAGCCCCTTTTTCCCACAAGGCAAGGTACAAACCTTACTAGCTTGGCAAACCCAATGCCCGAACCAATGTAGGGGATAATGATGAAAAGTTGTAAGTATGAAAGGAATGGACGATGACCTTTCATAGACCCACCCGGTGGCAACTCATCCCTAAGGGAACCAACTTACTAGGGCACTTTGTCATCCCCCCCAGGTATGGACAAGTCAAAGGGCATAATTTCCAAGAAAACGTCATGAAACAAAAGAGAATTCAATGCACATATTCAAATGTTTTGAGAATCAGAGTGACACATACCATGATCCTGGACTCATTACCTCATCAAGTAAGACCCACTGCTACTTCAGAACCAGGCCGATGGGATGGATGTTGTTGTTGTTGATAGATGGGAGGCGTTGAAGAAAAGATGGGCCCTCTAGGGCCAATATCAAGTCATATGGCTCTCGGTACTCCATGTCTAGGACCTGTGGGCCTCAAGACATAATCTCCTTAGTTATCCCTAGGATAGGGGATAACATCTGGCTCCAACTCGGGGACATGTGTGTTGATGATTGTAGCTATGTGAGACATTCTCGAGCTTACAAACCTGTGAGATGTGGATCATTGCAGCTATGTGAGTCTTTCTCTCAGCTTACAAACCTGAGAGAAATCCCCTAAGAAGGGTACGTGGTTCCTGCCTCAGACAGAGCTAGGAACGTAGAGATGACCTCCTCCATTCAGAGAGTTGAGAAGAACTCTAGATGATTATCCAGTGGGAAAGGCGATCTATTGAGTTAGACGTGCTTGTGGTTGAGCACAAGGTGAACGTGTGAAATCCCAAAGTGTTGGGTGCATCGTCATGTGAACAAAAATGAAGATGATGTATCAGTCTCCTCTGAGCAGCAGAGTTGACGAGAAGACTCCAAATGATTATCCTATGTGAGGCGGTGGGAAAGAAGATATGTAGAGTGGCCGTGCTTGTGGACGAGCACAGGTGAACGTGTGAAGATCTAGTTCTTCTGTGTAATGCAGTGAACCTGAGATATGGCATCCCTATGGATGTGCCCCTAGTGGATGAGCACTAGTGGGTGTATCAGATCCTTTGTTATATATTGTTCAAGAGTCAGACCTGCCTGTAACCCTATTGTTATGTAAAGGGTACAGGTCGACCCCACCTTAATGTGTCTAATAATAAATGTAAAAGATAATTAATCTGGTTAATATTAATAATAATAATAATAATAATAATAATGTGACTTAGAGAGGTCGGCCATGTTGAGCCAACATACACTTCTATTGATAGGACAAGTCTAATATAAGTAAAGGAAGATTCCCCATTGTGGAATCATATCCTTCATGTGAGTTTGGAAATTTCAGCAAGTACATTTACTTGGGAAAAGTGCACACCTCTCTTGGGCGCTAGTCTTCTAGGGTTTGAGCACCCTCTTGTGTGTTAGGTCTTTCTTGGTGGTGAATGTCTTTCTCTTCAAGAATATAGCAAAGGATTTGGCTGGGTTTTCTTCCCTTGTTGAGAAGGGTTTCCCAGGATACTTCTTGTGTTCTTGTGCATGGTGTTCCTTCTTGTGATCTTGGTTGTTGCAACATTCTTGTTTATGGTTAAGACAAATGCAAATTGAAATGAACTACATGCTTAACCTATATTATTGAAAAATCAACATGGTATCAGAGCATAGGTCTTGAAGAACCCATTGCACAAGCTACACACTTTTACCAGTCTTCCCCCTTCTTTTGCAGTTCTGTATGACCCTCCTAGGGTTCCCAAAAAATTCGTACGACCCTCTTCTTTTGGGTGTTTCAGCCCCTTAAAACTTGAACGTTGAGGCATTCTTTGGCTTAGGAGAGTACAACCTTCTCCAATGTACCTCCAGAGACTCTCCAAATAAAATTCTGAGCATTTTGAAATTTTGGCCCTAGTGTTTCACTAATTTCTACAGAAAATTCAGAATTAGGGTTTTTGAAACTCATTGAAGGAGCTCTTCAACTCACCAGTGTTCTCCTATCTTTCAAAGGCTTATTGTTGGCAGTCATAAGTCCAACTAAACCTAAAAGTGCTAGCCTAGTCTAGCCGTTAGGTTTACTAGCCAAGATGACAAGGGTTGTGAAGAATCTAAAATTATGATGAACAAAAACTATGATGAAAGATAAGCTTGATGGATCAAGCAAACTTCAAGTTCTTGGAAGACAAGACTTCAGAGGAAGACTCATTGTGGGTAATACAAAAGGGTTTACCAGAGACAACTATCAATGAATGGAAGGAAGATGACGTCGGGACAAGGAAGCCAATCACCTACTCAAGCCCTTATATTGAAGGGCCAGCTTCAAAATAACAAATATGACAAAAGGTGACATCATGAGTATCTTCTTCATAAAGATCTCAGAGGATAGAGATCAACCAAGAGCCATTGGAGAAATCATATCAACATCCTCAGGTATGCACTTGTATATATTATTTGTATCATTATCATGAGGGAAATTGCAGGAGGAAGGAATCTTTGTTGAAGTCATGGATCCAAAGGGATCTCAGTGCATTCAGAGGAACAACACACTCAAAGTAAAGACTCCAGGTTTGATTGTTATAATTGGCATTCCTCTAACCTATATTTATATAAGTTTGCTACATTACAAGTAGGTGTTGTAGTTGTGACAACATTCCTTAAATTGTTTTGATTCTAGAGATGTACTCATTATTCCCCTTTAGGAGATATTCTTGTGTTGGTTCTTTTTGTTTTCTTGTTCCAGATAGGTTAACAAGAAAAGAAGATGCTTATCCTTCAGAAGGAGTCACTTGACTCAGAGGGAGTCAAAACTATTTGAGAAAGAATAGAACCATCATTGAGAAAACCAATGATATAATGCATGATCAAAATCCTTCTAGGATTCCATGGGCAGAAGCATGCATGACACAGTATATGTGTAGAACAAGAAGTCTTCACCGGAATGAAGCCTGAGACTGAACACTTCAGATTATTTGGGTGCCCAACGTATTTTCATGTACCCAAAGAGAAGAAGTTCAAGCTAGATCCTTTAGAAAGAAAGGATACAGTGAAACTTCAAAGACATTCCAGATCAACATCCCTAGTCAGAGACAGATTAAGACAAGCAGAGACGTTGTCCTTGAAGAAGAGATAGTCTTTCAAAGACCTAGAGAGTCTCAGATGGAGATTGACAGTGAGACAATACCTTCTCCCCCTTCAACAGTTCAGAGGGAGACAAAGATTACTCCAGTTAATCCAGTTTCTCCAGTTGATATATTCAGAGATATTGCAGTAGGGCATAAAAGGCCTACCTAGACTCACTCTGTAAGAGGCAGAGAAGCATACAAGCCTCTCAAGGCACATCCTGAGAAAGCGAAAGAGATTTTTCGAGCTATCCTTCAGTCATGAGCCACTTCATTGATGTTGAGCCTCTTTGTCTTAGAGAAGCAACAAAAGAACAAGTATGGCAAGATGCCATAACAGAAGAATACCAATATATCTTAAACAATGATGTATAAGATATTATTCAGGGACCAGAAGGGAAGTCTGTGGTAACTTCCAAGTAGATCTATAAGATCAAGCATGCGGTTGATGGAAGTGTCGAGAAATACAAAACGAAATCTATAGCCAGAGGTTTCTCACAAACAAAGGGAGTTGTCTATGATGAGACACTTGATCCAGTAAACCCAATACACTTCCATCCGTACTACCATCCATGAGTTGGAAACTATATCAGGCAGATAGATTCTTGATGAGTTTAGATTTCATCAAGAGTGTTGTTAATCCAAACCTATATTATTACAGTGTTGGTGACGAGAGCCTGATTTTGATGACTTATTCAGAAAGCCTTGTTGTTGGATACAAGTAATCCTTGACTTCTGAATTTGAGATGAAGAATCCGAGTATGATGCACTACTTCTTGGGATGAGAAGTATGATAGAGGACCGATGAGAATTTCCTAAGTCAAGAAAAATATACAATGAAAATATTAAAGAAGTTTAGTATGACATAATGCAAATCCATGCCCACTCCAATGGTAATGGATTCGAAGAAAATGAGTGATGATGATTCAGACAAGATTGATCCACATTGGATCACTGATGTATCAGGTTAACACCAGACTTGATTCATGCCATGTAGTGAGTGTGCTCAGTCATTTCATGAGTCAACCGAGACAGACTCACTAGACAACAGTAAAACATGTATCGAGATATATATGAGTCACAGTTGGATATGGCTTGAGATATGCCTCCAGTATGAACTTGAGTTTGTAGGATATGTCGATTAGGATTGAGAAGAAAGTACAGTGGACTGGAAGAGCACATGCGGTTGTTGTTCTATCGTGAAGTTTTCCATGGTTTTCTGATGCAGTAGGTAAAAAAACTTTGTGGCCTTGAGTACCATAGGAAGAGTATATAACATCAAGTGTGTGAAGCAATATGGCTTCACAAACCTCTGACATATTTACTTAACCATGAGATGGATCCTATGATGATAACCAAAGAGTTGTGTGTAAAGCTCCTTGAGAACCCAGTGTTTCCTGATGAATCAAAACATGATGAGATGAAACGTCTTTATACCGGAGATATGATACAAAGGAAAATCGTACACATGCAGTACCTTCCTACACATGAGCAGATTGTAGACATCTTCACCAAACTAACTTGATGAAGAAAGCCTCCCTAGTTGAGAGGGAATGTTGATGACTCCAACCAAGACAAAATTCAAAGTACATCCGTGTGAGACTTGGGATGATGAAGAATGCCTCCCTAGCTGAGAGGGAGTGTTGATGATTGCAACTATGTGAGACATTCTTCAGCTTACAAACCTGTGGGATGTGGATCATTGCAGCTATGTGAGTCTTTCTCTCAGCTTACAAACCTGAGAGAAAGCCCCTAAGAAGGGTACGTGGTTCCTGCCTGAGACAGAGCTAGGAATGTAGAGATGACCTCCTCCATTCAGAGAGTTGAGAAGAACTCCAGATGATTATCCAGTGGGAAAGGCGATCTGTTGAGTTAGATGTGCCTGTGGCTAAGAACAAGGTGAACATGTGAAATCCCAAAGTGTTGGGTGCATCGTCATGTGAACAGAAATGAAGATGATGTATTAGCCTCCTCTGAGCAGCAAAGTTGACGAGAAGACTCCAGATGATTCTCTTATGTGAGGCAATGGGAAAGAAGGTCTGTAGAGTGGACATGCATGTGGACGAGCACATGTGAACGTGTTAAGATCTGGTTCTTCTGTGTAATGCAGTGAACCAGAGATATGACATCCCTATGGATGTGCCCCTAGTGGATGAGCACTAGTGGGTATATCAGATCCTTTGCTATATATTGTTCAAGAGTCAAACCTGCCTGTAACCCTATTGTTATGTAAAGGGTACAGGTCAGCCCCACCTTAATGTGTTTAATAATAAATGTAAAAGATAATTAATCTGGTTAATATTAATAATAATAATAATAATTATTATTATTATTATTATGTGACTTAGAGAGGTCGGCCCTGTTGAGCCAACAAACACTTCTGTTGATAGGACAAGTCTAATATAAGTAAAGGAAGATTTTCCATTGTGGAATCATATCCTTCATGTGAGTTTGGAAATTTCAGCAAGTACATTTACTTGGGAAAAGTGCGCACCTCACTTGGGTGCTAGTCTTCTAGGGTTTGAGAACCCTCTTGTGTGCTAGGTATTTCTTGGTGGTGAAGGTCTTGTTGATGATTGTAGATATGTGAGACATTCTCTAGCTTACAAATCTGTGAGGTGTGGATCATTGCAGCTATGTGAGTCTTTCTCTGAACTTAAAAACCTAAGAGAAAGCCCCTAAAAAGGGTACGTGGTTTCTGCCTGAGGCGGAGCTAGGAACGTAGAGATGACCTCCTCAATTCAGAGAGTTGAGAAGAACTCCAAATGATTATCCAGTGGGAAAGGCGATATGTTGAGTTAGACGTGCATGTGGTTGAGCACAAGGTGAACATGTGAAATCCCCAAGTGTTGGGTGCATCGTCATGTGAACAGAAATGAAGATGATGTATTAGCCTCCTCTGAGCAGCAGAGTTGACGAGAAGACTCCAGATGATTCTCATGTGTGAGGCAGTGGGAAAGAAGATCTGTAGAGTGGACGTGTCTGTGGACGAGCACAGGTGAACGTGTGAAGATCTAGTTCTTCTGTGTAATGCAGTGAATCGGAGCTATGGCATCCCTATGGATGTGCCCCTAGTGGATGAGCACTAGTGGGTGTATCAGATACTTTGCTATATATTGTTCAAGAGTCAGACCTTCCTGTAACCCTAATTGTTATGTAAAGGGTACAGGTCAGCCCCACCTTAATATGAGTAATAATAAATGTAAAAGATAATTAATATGGCTAATATTAATTATAATAATAATAATAACAATAATTATAATATGACTTAGAAGAGGTCGGCCCTGTTGAGCCAATAGACACTTATGTTGATAGGACAAGTCTAATATAAGTAAAGGAAGATTCCCCATTGTGGAATCATATTTTTCAAGTGAGTTTGGAAATTTCAGCAAGTACATTTACTTGGGATAAGTGCGCACCTCTCTTGGGCGCTAGTCTTCTAGGGTTTGAGCACCCTCTTGTGTGTTAGGTCTTTCTTGGTGGTGAAGGTCTTTCTCTTCAAGAATATAGCAAAGGATTTGGTTGGGTTTTCTTCCCTTGTTGAGAAGGGTTTCCCAGGATACTTCATGTGCTCTTGTTTATGGTGTTTCTTCTTGTGATCTTGGTTGCTACAACATTCTTGTTTATGGTTAAGACAAATGCAAATTGATATGAACTAAATGCTTAACCTATCATATTGAAAAATCAACATGGTATCAGAGCATAGGTCTTGAAGATCCCATTGCACAAGAATTTTCCAGCCCTTTATCTCACTCATTTGCAGAAACCGTACGACCCTCCTAGGGTTTCCAGAAATTTCGTATGGCCTCCTCTTATGAGAGCTTTCACCACTCAAAACTTGGACGCTTGAGCTAGAAAGGGCTTAGAAGGGTGCGGCCTCCTTCAGCGCACCTCGAGCAAGTCTCAGATCAATTTTCCGGGCATTTCGAATTTTTGGCCCTAAGGGTTTCTAGGGTTTCGCCAAAATTCTGCAAAAAATTCTGAATTGTATTTATGCAAACTTCTTGAAGAAGCTCCCCAGCTTACTAGGGCTATCATATTTATCAAGTCTTATTGTTGGCAATCATAAGCCCAACAAAACCTAAAAGTGTTAGCTTAGCCTAACTGTTAGGTTTTCTAGCCTAGTTGACAAGGGTTTGTGAAGATGAGAAAAACCATGATGGGAAGCAAGCTCAGTACAAGACTCAAAGTAATGAAGACATCAAAATCTCAGCACTCTCGGGTATGATTCCTCTCAATGATAATACTTGGCTAATTGACAGTGGTGCCTCCAGGCACATGACCAGTATTAGAAAACATCTAACACACTTCGTTGAGAAAGAGACACATCTACATGTTGTTCTTGGAGATGATGCCAGATATAATGTGAAAGGAGTTGGAACTTCTACCTTCCAACTAGATTCAGATATGCAGCTTAAACTAGAGGAAGTTCTATATGTACCCGGAATGAAGAGAAACCTTGTCTCTATTTCAGCCTTGGAAAACAAAGGTTACAAAATTACTTTCTCAGAAGGAAGAGTTCTTGCATGGCACAAAGACCCTCATATAAGCTCTTCCAAAGTAATTGGTGTCAGAGAAAACAACTTGTACAAGCTGACCATCAAACCAGTTCAAGCCTTATTACATGACACTATCAGCTTGAGTGAGTTATGGCATAGAAGACTTGCTCACATTCATTATAGAGCTCTTCCAACTCTAGGGAAAATGGTAACAGGTCTACTAGAGATCCAGATCCAACATAAAGGTGTTTGCAAAGGTTGTGCCCTTGGAAAAAATGTTAAAGGATCCTTTCCTAGTAGTGACAACAGATCCAAGGAAATCTTGGACCTAATACGTTCAGGATGTATGTAGGCCAATGATGGTTGCATCCTTAAATGGGTACTTATACTATGTACTCTTCATAGATGATCACTCCAGGAAAACTTGGATTTACTTTTTGAAGAACTAGGATGGAGTCATTGCCAAGTTTTAAGAATCCAAAGCTCAGGTTGAAAACCTGATCGGAAGAAAAATCAAAGCATTGAGATCAGACAATGGAGGAGAATACACCTCAAAAGAATTTAACAGTTTTTGTATTGAAACAGGAATCAAGAGGGAGTTCACAGTGCCTTACAACCCTCAACAAAATGGGGTTGTTGAAAGGAAAAACAGAACTATCATTGAGGCAACTAAAGCAATGATACATGATCAGAGTCTACCTATGACTCTATGGGCAGAAGCATGTATGACAACAATATATGTTCAAAACCGTAGTCCTCATCAGATCCTGAAGAACATTACTCCAGAAGAAGCATTCACCAAAGTGAAGCTTGAGATCAGACACTTCAGAATATTTGGATGTCCAGTGTACCTTCATGTACCCAAAGAAAAGAGATCCAAACTAGAACCTTCAGGAAGAAAGGGTACATTTGTAGGATACAGTGAATCCTCAAAAGCATATCGAATCTACATCCCAGGTCAGAGACAAATTGAAGTAAGCAGAGATGTTACTTTTGAAGAAGAAGTAGCCTTCCAGAAATCCAGAGAAGCTTAGATGGAAATTGATAGTTAAACAATACCTCCTCCTCCTTCA
This sequence comes from Picea glauca, assembly GCA_000966675.3. Lineage (NCBI taxonomy): Eukaryota > Viridiplantae > Streptophyta > Pinopsida > Pinales > Pinaceae > Picea > Picea glauca. The sequence goes on along the minus strand of JZKD02S1715840.1, from coordinate 24,380 downwards.
ACAATTCAAAGGGAGACATATATTATTCCAGATGAACCAATAGCTCTAGTTGACCCAGTTGCTCCAGCAGATTCAGTTTCCCCAAGCAACATACCCAAAGACATCACAGTTGGACATAAAAGACCTGCTTGGGCTCAACAAAGTTTAGAAGAAGCAGAAGGGCATAAAGCCCCACAAGGAGCAACCAAACAAAGCAAGAGACCTAAGAGATTCTCAAGCTACCTTTCAGCCATGACCCACATTATTGATTCAGAGCCAACTTGTCATGGAGAAGCATCAGGTGAACAAGTATGGCAAGATGCCATGACTGAAAAATGTCAATCTATACTAAACAAATGATATATGGGATGTTGTTCCAAGACCAGAGGGAAAGTCTATAGTGACTTCCAAATGGATTTACAAAATCAAACATGTTGTTGATGGAAGCATTGAAAAATACAAAGTAAGATTTGTGGCTAGAGGGTTTTCACAAATAGAGGGAGTCGACTATGACGAGATATTTGCATCGGTAGCCAGATATACCTCCATCTGATCTATCTTTGCACTAGTTGCTTCCATGGGTTGGAAGCTACATCAGATGGATGTAAAGACATATTTTCTCAATAGTGAAATTGAGGAAGACATTTAAATTGAGCAGCCAGAAGGTTTCGTTATACACAACGAAAAATCTCATGTATGTTGGTTGAAGAAAGCCCTTTAAGCACCACGTGTTTGGTACAAGAAAATGGATGGATTTATGATGGGTTTGGGCTTCAACAAAAGTGCAGCTGACCCAAACTTATATTATCACATTGATGGCAATGAGTGTCTAGTTTTGGTCTTATATGTGGATGATCATTTCATCACTGGTTCAGAGAGACTCGTTGTTGAATGCAAACAAGAATTAACTGCCAAATTTGAAATGAAGGATTTGGGCCTAATGCATTATTTCTTGGGACTAGAAGTATGGCAGAGATCAGATGAGATTTTCCTAAGTCAAGGAAAATATACTATGGAGATACTGAAAAAGTTCAAAATGACAGATTGTAAATCCATGCCTACTCCAATGGTAATGGATTTAAAGAAGATGAGTGACACTGATCAGGAGACGTAGATTCACATTTATATCGACAACTTATTAGATCTTTGATGTATCTGGTTAACACTAGACTAGACATTTGTTATGCAATGAATGTGCTTAGCCAGTTTATGAGTCAACCAAAACATACACACTGGATAGCTGCAAAACACGTATTGAGATACTTAGAAGGTACAATTGGTTATGGCCTGAGATATGCAACTAATGTGGACTTAAGCTTGGAAGGATATGCCGATGCAGATTGGGAAGGAAGTGCAGTAGACAGAAAAAGTACCTCAGGTTGTTGCTTAACCTTAGGATCAACCATGGTTTCCTGGTGTAGCAGAAAACAAAGCTCTGTAGCTTTAAGTACAGTAGAGGCAGAGTACATTGCACTAAGTGTGGTAATTCGTGAAGTAGTATGGCTTCGCAAACTCTTGATTGACTTGTTTGATCATGAGATGGATCTGACTACTATTCATTGTGACAACCAGAGTTGTATAAAGCTCTTCGAGAGCCCAGTGTTTCATGACAAAACGAAACACATTGAAATCAAGTATCACTATATCATAGACATGGTGCAGAGAAAGACAATATGTGTGCAGTATCTTTCTACTCATGAACAGATTGAAGATATATTCACCAAACCACTTACCAAGACAAAGTTCGAGTATTTCCATGAGAGACTTGGCATGGTGGAAAATGCCTCCCTAGCTGAGAGGGAGTGTTGATGATTGTAGCTATGTGAGACATTCTCTAGCTTACAAACCTGTGAGGTGTGGATCATTGCAGCTATGTGAGTCTTTATCTCAGCTTACAAAAATGAGAGAAAGTCCCTAAAAAGGGTGTGTGGTTCCTGCCTGAGACAGAGCTAGGAACGTAGAGATGACCTCCTCAATTCAGAGAGTTGAGAAGAACTCTAGATGATTATCCAGTGGGAAAGGAGATCTATTGAGTTAGGCGTGTCTGTGGCTGAGCACAAGGTGAACGTGTGAAATCCCAAAGTGGTGGGTCCATTGTCATGTGAACATAAACGAAGATGATGTATTAGCCTCCTCTGAGCAGCAGAGTTGACGAGAAGGCTCCGGATGATTCTCCTGTGTGAGGCAGTGGGAAAGAAGATTTGTAGAGTGGACGTGCCTATGGATGAGCACAGGTGAATGTGTGAAGATCTGGTTCTAGTGGATGTGCCCCTAGTGGATGAGCACTTGTGGGTGTATCATATCCTTTGCTATATATTGTTCAAGAGTCTTTTCCCCTTGATGGGGTTTGAGGAGGTGACCACTAACCAGTAATGGATGTCTTCTTCCTTCCAACGTGGATAGATGGTAGGCATCATTGACTGACTTCATTCTAACTCTGAAAGGTCCAAGCCAAAACTGTGCACTCCCTTTGACATTAGTAGGCTCTCCCCTTTTTGTATCTAACATCCAGACCCTATCTCCCTCTTGGTAATCCTTTGTCTTGAATTTGGTTGTTTCTTGTATAACTCTAGTATATTGTTTTGAGGGAGGAGAGTGGGATTTTGTTGTGAAGACTTCTTGCTGGATCGGTCTGATCAATATGTCTTCTTCTCCTTTCTTTAATAGCTTGACGGTCCCAACTTCCTTGTCCTTGTATTTGTATAAGAGTTGTTGGTATTCTTCCTTCTTTGGCCATTGTATTTGATCAAAGTCTTCCTCTGAAGCGAAAAGCAAATCATCAGGGGAAAATACAGGAAGACTTTCCTTGATTGGCTCATGTGTTTCGCCAGTTCTAACATCATCATCAATTTCTTGCACATGAACCTTGGCCATCAACACATTTGGGAGGCGGCTTATTGTTCTATCATTCATAGGCACGTTAATGTAAGTTAGATCCATCTCTAAGGTGCCTCCCAACATTACAACAAACTTCCTGGACAACAACATTCCCCATACATCCGGGACATCCACTACCACAATATCCATGTGGATCACTTTTTCGGGGTATCTTCCAAGGCATACTTCAACATTCTCAACTACCCCATGAGTGTGTATGGCCCTAGATTCAAATCCACACACATTCTTGTAAGTTCGTGTGGCCTTTAGGCCTAATTTCTCCATGACCTTCAAAGACATCATGTTAGCGCCTACCCCTGAATCAAGCATACAATTGTTAAAGCATTTGTTATTAATCAACAAGGTCATGAAGAAAGGCAGGTGTCCATCATACTAAACCCTAAAGTGATCTGCTTGTAACATGATAGGAGGGTCCATCGGATCATCTAAAGTTTTGAAAAAGAATTCGAACCTTTCTTTTACAGATGGGACCTGGATGACTTCCCTTAATGGAATGGTCACGTGCATTTTTTCCAATGCACCTTCAAAATCAAAGTTCAAATCCACTTTATCGATTTTGGAAGGATTTTTAGGAAGAAGTATGTTCATAGGTGGAGGTCTTGTCTGTGAAATTACAGGCCTAGTAGAGAGAGGTTGGTTCATTCTTTTTTGCCTAGTGTATACTTGGAATAATTGCTTCTTCAACTTTTCTCTCAACTCTTGGTCAAGGTTATTTATCACCTCCATCCTAGCCTTCTTAGTTGCTTCCTTTATGCCTTCTTGATGTTCTTCAAGTGTGACATTAAGGCAATATTGAGGACCTTCAATGGTATGATTAACATCGTTCACATGGTCATGTTCACCATTGTTGAGAGGACACTCATGCTCCCAATGTGAGTCTCTGCACTGTAAGCACCAAGGGTTTTCATCTACTATGTTTGCGGGGGCTAAAGTATTAGGAACCTCTTGATCCTTCTTTGGTCTAAAAACTTGATTCCCTTTCTGAAATTTCCCTTTCTAAGGAACCCTAGGAGCTTGTTGTTGAGCTCTTTCCAAGTTGACAATCCTATTCATCATTAGTTCTTGGGTTTTTACCATGCCATCTACAGTCAATTGTAGTTTTTCCAAGCTAGCGCTAATATCTAAGGTAGGTTCGACATTATGGACTATCTTAGGTTTAGAATCCATTTTGACTCTTGGGGCAGAGAAAGGCTCGACTCTAGATGATGATAGGTTGTCTTCAATCCTTGCAGCTACCTCTTGGGCTTCTTGG
>JZKD02S1715829.1:103057-118942 GCA_000966675.3 Picea glauca | reverse complement strand
CACCATCCTCATGAAAGTTGTTGGGGCATTTTTCAAACCAAAGGGAATGACCAACCATTCAAAAAGACCTTTGTTTGACTTGAAGGCAATTTTCCATACATTTGTCTACTCTATTGGGACATGATGGTAGCCAGAATTCAAATCAATCTTACTAAAGTATTTCCCCCCCTTGAGTTTATCAAGGAGATCGTCGATTTTGGGAATAGGGTATCGGTTCCTGACTGTGATTTTATTTAGGGCCCGATAATCAATGCAAAGTCGCTAAGTCTTGTCTTTCTTATGCACCATAACGATTGGGATTCCACAAGGTGATGAGTTGGGTCGGATGTGCCTCTTTTGGAACATTTCTCAGATCTAACGCTTGATCTCCTCATTTTATAGCAGAGAGCGGTGATAGACTAGCCCATTGGGTAGCGGTGCACCAGGGGTCAGATCGATGGGATGCTTGACCTGATAGTGCAGAGGTACCCCAGTAGGTGATGAAAAGATGTCTTTGTATTCTTCCATGACCTTATCCACTTACTTATGTTGCATGGAGAGGTCTATCGTGGAGGCCATGGATGTGGCTGCAACCTTTCGCTCACTCTGATAGTGAATCATAAAGAAGGAAAACTTCCCGGTCTAAGAAATGATCTCCCTGCATTGCTTGGAAAAGATCAAGGAAATAACACTAGGTGGGACTACCTTGGGTATCTTGTACAATTTCATGTTCAAAGTAATAATAACACTGTGAGGCCTAGACTCATATACAACATGGCGTTTCCATAAATAAGGTTGGCCCAAAAAACCATCACAAAATTCAAGGGGAGCAACATCACATAATACCTCATCTTTGAATGGCTTGATGTCGTACGATATGCAACACTATTGGCTAACATGAAGATCGCTTCTTTGATGGACCCATCCGATGGTGTAGGGCCTGCGGGTGCAGCGTTATCGACAGAGCTAGTTGCTTGAAGACCTCTGCTGAGATGAGGTTATTATATCTATCGCTATCAATGATGAAGGGTAGCAAAGTGCCTTTCAACCACATCTGTGAATGAAAGAGGCTCTCTCCTTCCTCTGGCTCATCAGGTTCACCGGGTTGGATCTTGGTGGTAGCAACAGTGGCACTGGGTTCCACATCAATGATCTGTCTCCCCTTTTCTGGTTCTGACTCAAATTCGAAACCCACATATGATTCATAGGTTTTTACCTCAGCCACCAATGACTGCTTTGAGTGGCAATCAATAGTGTTATGTCAGGGGCTCTTATGGAAGTCGCGCCACTTCCCGATATCTTTCTTCATCTTTCCATTGTCCTTCTTTGCTTGTATCTTGGACTGGTTGTCCTAATGTTTCCCATATTTTTTCTATCATTTTTTATTATGGGTTGGGGCTACCATTTCCCTTCTTCTGTTGTGAGGGGTTCCCAAACCCAAACCTTCGTGTCTTTTGTTTAATCTTCTGCTTGATTTTGAAGGCATATCGATAGGCTGCACCCAAGGTCGAGATGTCCAAAAACTCCATTTTTGTATGGATGTATATATGCAGACCTTCGTGGTACTTGAGAACCATATGTCCCTTAGAATATTTAATATCTAGCTTGGTGTGCAAGGTATGGAAGACATTGGTGAACTCTGACACTATTTGGTCTCTTTCCTGCTGCAATGTGGTCCATATTGTATACAATTCGTCATAACTTCGAACAAGGTAGTATTGTTCCTTAATAAAATCCATGAAGGAACCCCAAGTGGGTACAAATGAAAATAATGTGGATCCCTCTATTTCCTTTTTTCTCACAAAAAGTCTCCCACCAATCTTCGACATGGAGGACGACCTTGAGGATCACAAATGTAATCTTTTCTCTATCAAAAAATGTGTGGACACAAAAATACCCTTCTAGAAGGTTTAACATTTATCTATGGCATCCGCATCTATTTTAGGAATATCAAAATTGATATGTACCTTGAAGGGGGCGGTGCCTCTGCTTGAGGTAGATGTGTCGCTTGTCGACAGTCGTCAAAGGATTTGTGCAAAGTTGTCCATCATCCCATTCCTTTGTCGCTCAAGACCTTCATCAAGCAACATTTTGAAAGGATCTCCTATCCCGTCGTCTTTATTTTCTCCCACCATGGATGGTTTTTTGGGCATGCGATAACATTTTTCCTTAAGAGAAACAATCTTGAGACCCAACTCTCTATACCCTGACCGTGTCGGGGACATGCACAAAAAAAACAACAAGGAGCAGACCGCTCTGATACCACTGATCCGGATTTATGAGAGGAACGAAATGAAAACACAGATTTATAATATTAACACAGAGACATAGTGAAAAATAATAGAGATACAGTAAAACTTGACTTCTATTAAATAAGAAATATGTTGAAAACTGTAAAATGCATATTGAAAACAAGATTTCTAGAATGGTAGCATCTTATCTCTGAGAAGAGATGTGACAGCTACACTCATTCACAAGAAGATGAGTACAATGAGACTCTGGAGGAATTTTTACAATAAACATAAATTACAAAACGCTAGACATCCAAAAACCTAACCCTAGGAGATGAAGCGCCAAAAGTCATGTGGGCCCCGTTGGGGTAAGTTAGTACATCAACTTCCCGGGGTCGTAACTTCTGCATATGATCTCAGTTTAGGGCGCACAATAGCTCATTGGAAAGGTATCGATGAGGATATTAATTTTGGGGGATTAATCAAAACCTTGGGATATTTTTGAGGATCCTAATCGTGAAAAAATAATTTTTAGGCCCTCAAAATGGCCCTGGAAGTTTGGGACCCAAAAAACTACTAAAAATAGTAAATTACCAAAAGATTGTTTTGAGCTAGTTGGAATAGGTGGGTGGCCACCGAGATCCTCCTAGATCACATTATCTCATGGGGAAAAAGTTCAATTTGAAGACATATCATAGCAGTTTGAAACACTTGTTTGACCAGCCAACATTGAATGCAAAACACACTAGATGGTTCGAATTTCTCAGCGAATGTGACTTTGACATCAAGAATATCAAGGAAAAAGAGAATAAAGTGGTTGATGCACTCAGTAGAAGGGTGCATGAAATGCACGTTGCATCTGTTAACATGTATCATTAATATTTAAAAGGAATAATTTTCGAAGCTATAGTATCAAATCAACATTATGCACAAGTGACATAAGTCTTACAACAGGAAAATGTACCACTAAAATTTAAATACTACAGGTTAGAAGAGGATGGGATCCTCTTGTTCAGGGAAATTTTTTATGTACCTTGCACTCAAGAATTGAGAAATATAGTGCTAAAATAAATGCACAATATGCCATATGTTGGTCATCCATGGTAATAGAGGACAATTGCAGCAGTAAGAAGCCAATATTTATGGTCGGTAATGAAGAAGGATGTGGTTGATTACATAGCCAGGTGTATGGAATGTTTGAAGGTGAATATTGAACACAGGCATCCAACGCGATTGTTACATCCTTTTCCCATCCTTGAATGGAAATGGGAGGTAGTTACAATAGATATTATCACCAAGTTTCCAAGAACAACAAGGAAACATGATTCCATCATGGTAGTGGTGGACAAACTTACAAAGGATGCATATTTTGTACCAATGAAAACAACTCACAAGGAAACCAACACCGCTAAGATTTATATGATGGAAAATACCAGGATACACAATGTGCCTAAGGAAATAGCGTCAGATAGAGATCTCAAGTTCACTTCCAACTTTTAGAAGGTGTTGTTTAAGGGATTTGGGACTAACTTGAATTCCAATACAACATATCACCTAGAGTTAGATGGGAAGACAGAGAGAACTAAATGGATAATTGAAGATATGTTGAGGATGTATGTAATGGAAAATCCTTCCAAGTGGGAAGACTACCTTCATCTAGTTGATTTTGATTATAATAATGGGTATCATGTATTGTTGAAGATGAGCTTGTTTGAGACCTTGTATGGAAGGAAATGTAACACGCTAATGAGTTGGGATAACCTAACAAACAAAGCACGTATTGGGCCATAATTGCTAAAGGACGTGGAAGAACATATGGTAAATATCAGGTAGAATTTAAAGGTTGTACATGATAATAAAAAGAGTTATGCACATAAACATAGGACATACATGGAATTCAAAGTGGGCGAGCATGTGTTTTTAAAAGTAAAGGGAAAAATGAGCTCTCTAAGATTGGGAATTTTAGCAAAATTGGTAGTGATATGTTGTGCGTCGTTTGAATTTCTAGAAATATAGGCCTAGTTGCATACATGCTTGCATTTCCTACATCCATGAGAATTCATAATGTGTTCCATGTGTCTTTATTGAAGAAATGTGTGCTTGATCATAACCATGTGATTGATTGGAATATGATCTAGGTGGAGCATGAGGGGGACTTTCAGGTGGAACCAGTGTGCATCCTAGACCGAAGATTCAAAGTGCTCAGGAACAAAGTCATCGACATGGTAAAGGTCCAGTGGACCTACTATAGTTCTGAAGACACTACATGGGAACACAAGGAGACCATGCAAGAAGAGTACCCACAAATTTTTTTGAATTTTGAAGAGAAATGAATGTACATTTGTATATAAGTGTGCAAGGATCCATTTTGGAAAATATAGTTCCTGGAGCCACATCTCAGAGACTTCCTATCTGATCTATGCTAGATCCCTAAAGGGAAGTGGTACAACCTGAGGGACTTCGATGCAAAGAAGGGGGTACACTTCCATGGGTTGTGCATGTATTATGATGTAAAATTATGTACATGTATACCAACATGGTGTTATGCACCAAGGACAATGAAAACTATAGGGGAGGGGAATGTAACATCCCCATTTTTAATTCTAGGATTAACGATATGTAATGTAAATATGATGTATGGTCGTGGGCCCAACTATGTACAATGTAAAGATTGTATATTGTAATAATAAAATAAAATATAATGTTGACTGCAGATAGACAAGGACAAAGTAATGGGGACTAAGTTTCCACAAGAAAGGGGAAGGTCTAAGAGGGGAGTCCAAGGGGAATTATTCATGGATGTTAATCCCAACCCACCTTTCTAAATTTCATTTGTGTATAAACCTTCTATTTTATATTTGAGAGTTCCCAAAGACAATAATTTAAACACATGTAAGAGGGTTGGTGTGAAAAGTCACATCCCATAGTTATGAGATCATGGAGGCTGAGTACAATCAACATTAGGGAATGTGAGAGTCAACATGCATGGGAAAAATGGAAATTTGAATGGGTTTGGTAGGTAATTTTTACATGTAATTTTTTAGGATGGTAAGAGAAAACAGAGTGTTGGAGCTTGAAGGCATCCATAGTGGGCATGTATGGCAGCTCGTTGGAGCTGTAAATTCATGAAGAGTCAGGTTTTTATGCCTGTAGAGTGAGATTATGTGTGAAAAAACACCCTACAGTAGTGATATAGCTATTGTGAACTTTTCTTGTTGCAGTTGACATCCCTAGAGTCCCCAACAAGAGATATTCCTAGCTAACTTGTGTTGGATCCCTAGAGGGATGTGGGAAGGCCTAAGGGACTGCATGTAGAATCTCATTCCTTGGTTTTTGTAGGTTAAAGGGAAGAGAGTTAGTGGATTGGGATAGATGTAGCAAAATTAGCTTGGTGTGGGTTGTATTGGGTTGTGAGTAGACAAAAGAGAGACACCCCTTTGTTGTGGATTCGTAGCCCCAACTCGGGGATGATTTGTGGTTTAGATTTGGAGCAACAAATCTACGGTTGGGAGGAATGTTCATCCCCTATAGCCGGTTGCACAATTGTTGATAAAAGATCATTGTTTTTATCTCTATTTTTCTATTCTTAATTATTGGATTATTTGTTTTGTGCTTACTCTAAGTTTTAAGCAATTATATATTGTTGTGTGAATGTTAACTTAGTTGTAGTCATGTTTTAAATTTTTTGTTAGGTACATGGATTTTTAGCATACTACACATATTTAATTAATGGTGTGTGCATTTAAATGGAATTGCATGCATGGCTATATATATATATATATATATATATACACTAGATGCATATGTTCTTATCTTGTTGTTTGCATCTAATTAAAATTTGCACCATAACAATCCATATTTAAATTTCTCATTTTGTACTTTCACTTGTTTCGGTGAAAATCTAGGTGGTAAGTTGGGTTGTAAAGAAAACCACTTTTTTTGCAACAAAAAAGTATTACATAAATGTCCACAAGTTTCATGACTGAAACATCCCAAATAGTTTTAGTGAGTCCTTTGGAATGACCATGACATACATCTAAATGTCTTGGACATCAAATTCAAACCCTACAATTAGATCCTTTGGGGGTGAGACTATCAATCTTGTGGTCCTTATTTCCCCTCTGTTATTTTCTCATTGGATACTAATATGGTGACTCCTCCATTGGTCCTAAAATCCATATCTATGTTGTGGTTTGATTTGTGTTACAAAGGCATCTCTACTTGTTGGAATCTATGTTGGTGATGTATGGTGCTTTTTTTTCATCTTCCTAACGTCCTTTAACCTAGAGTGGGAGAATATATTGATGTTACCACAAGGAGGAAGGAAAGATTGGAGTCGTCACTCAACTTTAGAGAAAATTTGAGAAACCCTAGGGTGAGAAGAGAGATAAATAAAATAAGGGATAAATGAAACTAAATTAATTAGGGTTTCATTATTAATTAGTTATCTAGGGTTGTATGTTTATTAGGGTACTTGATAAGATATCAACGATAATCAAGTGATAACAACAAATTAACTTAGGCTGGTGGGCTATCTCTCGTGGTTGAGTAATTTGAGCTTTATGCAAGAGATCTCGAGATCATTCCCCTAGGATAGTTGCATTTGTTTCCTATCTCACTTAATGTCTCTATTGGGTTAGGTGTCATAATCAACACCAAAGGGTTTTCATTGGGTACTATATACCAAATTTAGAGAAGCTCCCATGAGGTTTTCTTTGAAACAAAATATAACGAAAAATTAACAAAGAGAATTAAATAACCTAGGATTAATTCACCACAATTTCTCTGATGAGATAATTATCCTAAGTGTTGAAGATGAAACAAAAGAGAAAAAATAGAGAAATCACCTTGATGATCATTGTTGTAGGTGTTGAATCTTCTTGGGATAAAGATGAGATTTGTGGCAGGTCTCTAATAAAGTAATCCACCTCCTAAATGAACCTCCACACATAGCTCAATCTCCTTGTAAAACACATGTATGCCTAATAATCAATGCAATGAAATATATCACACTAGATATACCATACAAAATAATGTAACAATGAAGTGTTGAATGGTGACCAAAGTTCCCTTAGAAGGGTTGACACCTCCCTTTCCCTAGTTGTGTTAGAACCTCCCTTGACATTGTAGGGTTCAATTATCTAAGGCAAGATAAGGGACAAAGCCAATGAAGATTCCATATGACTAAACAAAGAATCTTCAAGGTTGGAGCCAAACTAACAATAATAGATCCATATTGAGGCATTGGAGAAGACAATCACAAGCAATATAAGAGCATTGGAGAGGAGTTACTAAGAATCTATATCAAGTATTGATGCCAAACCAAGTGTATACCTACATTATAAGGTTTCAAAGATAGAATATTCAAGGAGTTAAATATTCTTTACAAAGATAAATTAATTGGAATAAATAGGCAAGGGAATTAACCCAAGGCACATGTGAACCTTATATTGACCATTATAAAGAGTGACCTATACTGAAAAGTCAAATTGCATGATTTAAAATCATATTGTGAGTCTCTATATAATTTATACTGTGAGAAATTCCTCAAATACGAACTTGTTATTTTTCTTGACTTGATACATAGACATGGTACAAATATGAAAGTAGTGATTCACTTTGCGCATTTAGATAAAGAAAGGCTGAGGAATATTTGACTCATTTGACCCCATAAATAGAAAAAATAAATGGATTTGGTCATTGCATATTCATAATGATGCATTATGCATGACTATATACCAAATTACAGGCTTGTGCCTAAAATTGACCCATAGAGTAAGTAAATACCCCAAACGAGTGCCTAGGAGGGTCAAAGTGAACCAAAGTGCGACCAAAGGAAAAATGAGGAGAAAGAAAGGTAGTAAGTTATCCTACCAAAATGTTAGACATACTTAAGAGGTCACACATCTAAGCTAAGGAAAAGGGACTCAAGGAAGGTGGTCCAACATAGAAGGTTGATAGAGAGATATGTATGTCACCATTGGGCATGTTGCATATAGTGATCATATAGAAGAAGGTTGCGTTCCTATACTATAGGTGGGTGAGTGTATGCAATGAGCATTAAAGTGAAAAATCCATATACTATATATTTCTCCCCTTACAACAGATATTATCCATAGGATAGGAATTATAGCAAGTTGCAAGGAATGAGAGAAGCAAGCAACAAAGAAATAACATACATAAAAATGAAGGTGGCAACTACAGAAAATCGATGATGCAAGGGGGAAACCTACTAGTGTACACAACATAAGCTAATTATCCTAACTTTGAGTGGGGGTTGTCCATTGGCCATGCCAATAATATGATAGGCATTTGCATGTGATCTTATGCCCCAATAATTGGTTCAAGAGCATAAATCTATAGACACATGTGTGGGAAATATAATGTTAATCACGTGTAAGACAAAGACATAAAGAAATAAAGACTGAGAAGCAATGAAATGCACAACAATAAAATAATGCCAAGAAAGGTGACAAATAATTCTTCTTACTATGAATGAACAGTAGTAGCTAAACCATGAAATTGAAGGTAAGTAAATCTAACTACCATGTAAGAGAAATAACAACCATAATATGAAACAATATATGAGTAAGTCTAATGATTATGAAAGAAAGATAGAAACTAGGCTATGAAATTCAATCTAGTAAGTGTAACTATCATGAAAGGAATGCAATAGTTAGACTATAAAATAGATCTTAGAAAGGAAATGTGAGAGTGAGAACAAGAGGTTGATACATATACTCACATGATGACAGGAAATGAAGGTAGAAGCTAGCCAAGGCATAAGAGCTGTGAACCCTATGATCCTGATACACAAACAAGATATGTATTTGCAAAGATAAATATTATTATCTTTTCTTGAGTGAGGAAGGGTTAGAAATAGAAAATCCTAGGGAAAGTAGGAAGAACATGAAAGGAACAGGAGAGAAGAGGTGGTATATGGAAATGCTAGAGTTGAACCAGTGAGGGAAACATGAGATAATGCTAGGGATAAACTAGTGAAGGCAAGAGATGACAATGTTATGGATTAACTAGTGAAGGAAAGAGGCTGAAATGTTAGGGGTGAACTAGTAAAGGCATGAGTCAACAACGTTGGAGATGAACTAGTGAAGGAAAGAGGTAATATTTGGTTATGTCAAAGATGAACTAGTGAATGCAAGAGGCGGGTGTTGACAATTCTAGGGATGAATTAGCAAAGGAAATAGATAAGTGGCAATGATGCTAGGGATGAACTAGTGAAGGTAAAAGGTGATGGTGCTAGGGATGAATTAGCGAAGAAAAGAGGAAAGAAGTAGTGATGTTAGGGTTGAACTAAAGAATGAAATAGGAGAGATGTGGTGATGCTATGGTTGAACTACTGAAGGAAAAAGGAGAGAGGAATTTTTTTTAGGATGAACTACTTAAGGTATTAGGAAAGAGGTGATTATTGTAGGGTCAAACTAGTGAAGGAAAGAGGAAAGAGGTTGTTGGCGACGGAGGTCACTCCTGGATTGCTTGCAGGAGCAGAGCCCGACGCCCATCAGTTTAATGTCACGATTTGTTTTAAAGGGGCGATCAAATGGAGGAAAACTCGAGGATATATCACTCTAACTCGGGGACTGAGTCTGGTACATATGGTCACAAAGGAGGTCTTGATCCAACTACAGCCAGTGAGCTGATCAAAGGGTGAGTAGGTGGAAGACTTAGTGAGGAAAATGGATAGACAGCTTTGGGCGACAGGCTTACGGCTATTTGCAGAAGAAAGACACTGAATGCAAGATCCGCTTGGTTCAGGGTCTTAAGAAACCGAGGAAGACTCGACTGGATCCTCCAATTCCAAGTCACTCAGCGTGGGGAAAATCACAAGAACTGGCTAGAAATATAACAACTACTACAGTGATCCTATCAACATCATCCTATAACAGTTGTAGCTCGACTGGATCCTCCAATTCCGAGCGATTCTAACACAGTGGAACAAAGATGTAAAAGAAACTGGCATTCATCAGGCAAGAAGTCTCAAGAGTGCATACATAACCAGAACATCAAAGATTCATTAAAGATTTACAACCGGGAGCTCAGCTCAACCATCGATAGATACAAAAATGGCGAAAACGCCTACATATACTCAAACTAATCAACAACAACAAAATCGAGACGTAACATTGAAAGCTTTGCGTCTGCATGGCTTCTGACAACACGGAGCTGCAATCTTTGAATGGTCGTGCAACTTATGGCAGACGCAATCGATCTTCTGACAGTTTCTTCAGCGACTCGACGTGCCTTTAATTCATTGCAGAACCTTCCCATTATGGCGGAGATGATGCCTAACCACCATCAACCACTTCAATAACTGCTTCTTGGGATTGAAGACGATCTGGCCAACTCAACACTTTGGGATAAGGAAGGCTTCTCGCGCTGCCACCTAGGATAACTGAAGGGCTTGGTAGAGAGGCATGGCGGCCAGCGCGAAGAACGGGGTGCATGGAAAAAGGGGGGGGGATGGCGTCAGATTATGAGGACGTGGGAGAAGTGGCGAGGTATGGGAAGGGTGACCGAGGATGATTCATAGCAAAGAAAATCAAGCGGAAGGGATGAAGAAGGGAGATAATAAACTTATCTTTTGGTGAGAGACTGACGCGGAAAGGAGCAGGACACGTGGCGAGCAACGGTTGGATGATGAGAAGACGGGATGACCACACGGACCAGAGATGGGAGGTGGGATGATGACACATGCCAGTAGGGGAACGGTGGAAAGGAAGATGACATGACGGGAAAAGGGGCCACGTTGGTTAAAGGCGGGGCAACTGGGAAGGACGGGGCTGCCTTGGTGTCGTTGATCTGAGCAATGAAATATCAACCGTAGGAAGCTGCTCGTTCGATTCCGGACCCCCCCCTTCCGCTTAAAGGTAGACATGTGGGGGGGGTCCGGAATGGTCTTCATCGCCGTTGATCCGGGCGCGCTCATCTGGACCATTGAAGAGGTGCGCCCCCGATTCCGGACCCCCCCCCCGCTTAAAGGTAGAGAGGTAAGGGGGGTCCGGAATTCAACATGCGCCGTTGATCCGGGCGCGCAAATCGCCGCCATTCGAACTTGCTCGTGATTTACTTTGGGCGCATTATCATCCGAAACCTTGGACAAGTGGGTTTTTAACCCATCCTTTTGCGTTCTAGCCCCCCTTACAAGAAATATCGCTAACATTTGGCTCCATGGGGGATAGAGTCGTCCCTGTGATGCTCTAAGAACTTTTTTGCAGACTTAGTGCCTTTGCTGTTGGGCTATGGAGTCATTTATTAGTCCGAAAAACAGAACACAGAAACAATATGTACAAAACAAAACAAAACAAAAAGAGCCGACTGTGGCTCATAGAAAACATTTTTTCAAGAAATGCCCATTGACTGCTGCTAAAAAATTCATTGCCTTCCAGATCCTGCAACTTGTAAGTGTTGTTTGAAAATACTTCAAGGATCTTGAAAGGCTCGATCCAGAGGGCATCAAATTTACTGTGTTTTCCCTTTTCCTGCCTGGGCGCATCCCATTTGAGCACTAGATCACCCTGCTCAAATTCCTTCTTCTTGTTCTTCCTGTCAAAAGCCTGCTTGATATTCTGTTGATGATGGTAGGCTTTGTCCATGACTTGTTCTCTAATTTGCTACACTTCCATCATCTGATGAATCCTTCTGAGTATATGATTAGGTTCTCCTTCAAGGACCTGGAGGAAATTCGCCACAGGTAAGGCGAGTTGAGTGGGAAAAACAGCCTCTATTCTGTAAACAAGTTGGAAAGGTGAGAGACCCAGGGACTTCTTAGTTGTCACCCGATCGGCCCAGAGAGAAAATTTGAGCTTTGAGTCCTAGGCCTTCTGATTGTCTTCTAGGAGCTTTTTGATAAGCTTGATCAGGCTTTTATTGGAGGACTCTGCCAGTCCGTTTCCTTGAGGATAGTATGGAGTGGAGTGGACCAGCGAAATCCCGAATTGTTCACAAAATTTGATCAGAGGCTTAGACCTGAAGGGAGAGGCATTGTCAGTGACAATTCTGCTTGGACAACCAAATCTGGCTAGGATGTCTTCCAAGAAGCTGATGATTACTTTGTGAGAAATGCTTCTAGTGGGGACAACCTCTATCCATTTGGTGAAATAATCAGTCGCAGTGAGGATCCATCTGTGCTGGTCACTTGAGGGAGGATGAATCTCCCCGATGAAATCCAATCCCCACTGCTGAAAGGGTGCAGAAACTACTACAGGCTTTAATGGCAAAGATTTGAGTTGTTGTTTACCTGAGAATTTATGGAATTTGATGCAAGCCCTGACTTCCCTGTAAAAATCAGTAAACAAAGTAGGCCAGTAATACCCAGCCCGAAGGATTTTGTGGGCTGTGGTCTTCCAAAAATGATGACCCCCGCAGACACTACTATGAAAATCGAACATCACTTTATGTGCTTGCAATGGGTCCAGACATCTTAATAATATCCCCAGAGGGTCTCTCCAATACAAGGCTCGGTCAATGAGGTAATATTTAGCTGCTTTGAGCTTCAAAGCTCTGGCCCTACTCTTTCCCAGTCCATCAGGGGGCTTTAATTCCTGCAGAAAGTACAATATGTCCCTGTACCAGGGACAGGCTACTAGTGGTATGATGATCTGGGAATTACTGCTAGATGACTCAACTTGCTCATTGATGCAGTTAATCTCCAGAGTTTTGTAATTGGATTCAGCCAACAACTTGGCCAAACCTTTCCCCTTTATCAATTTGGTGGGCTTAATCTCTAGGTCGAATTCCAGGATCTTAGCTATCCATTTGCCCCTCTTACCATCTATGTCAGGCTGTATGAGAATGTCCATCATAGAAGTGGAAGGGACATATGCAGTGATTTTTGAGTGCAAGACATAGATCCTGAAAGATTTGAGAGCTTTCACCAATGCATAGGCCTGCTTTTCCATGATCTCATATTTTAGCTTAGCATCTCTCAGTGCCTTGCTGAAGAAGGCAATGGGCTGCTCTCGCCCTTGATCGTTTCTCTGCAATAGGACTGCTTCTATTGAGTCGTCAGAAGCAAATGAGAAAATCAGGAAATCTTTAGAATAATCGGGACTGATCAGCATAGGTGCCTCAGTCAATGCTTTCTTTATCTGGGCAAAATATCCCCTGGATTCAGCAGTCCACTTTATTTCATGGCCCCTCCTGAGCATGGTTGTGATATGCTTTACTAGCTCAACAAAGTTTGAGACGAATCTCCTCAGAAAATTAATCTTCCCCAAAAATGCCTGAACTTCTTTCTTGGACCGGGGAAGTGACAGGGCCTGAATCGCTTCTACCCTGCCCGGGTCAATCCTTACTCCTTCTGCTGACACTATGTGACCTAATAGCTTTCCTTCCTGCATAGCCAACAATGATTTCTTGGGATTTAATGATAGGCCATACCTCCGACATTTCAGGAAGACTCTTTTTAAGTGACAATAGTGTTCTTTATCAGTCTTAGAGAAGACTATGATGTCATCCAGATATATCACCACGAACTGGTCCTTCTCCCCGATGAAGGTTATGTCCATGGCTCGCTAAAACGTTGCTCCTGCATTCATCAGCCCGAAAGGCATTTTGGCATACATGAATGTGCCCCAAGGAGTGATGAAGGTTGTTTTTTCTCTGTCCTCAGGCATGACTGATATCTGATTATATCTGGAGAAACCATCAATCATGGACATCCTAGATGCGCCAGTGACCCTCTGTAAAATGTGTTCCATGTTGGGCAGGGGGTAATTGTCCTTCCTCGAACTTCTGTTCAGGTTCCTAAAATCGACACAGAGTCTGATTTCTCCACTTTTCTTTCTCATCGAGACCAAATTGGCCACCCATTCAAAATATCTCAAGGGGACAATGATCTGGGCATCCAGCAACTTCTTTACCTCTTTCTCCATGACAGGCAACAACATGGGATTGATCTGTCTCAGCTTCTGCTTGAATGGCTTAGCCTCCTCTTTTAGTGGGATCTTGTGCTCAATGACTGATGTGTCATACGTTTTGAGGTCTTTGTAGGTCCATGCAAACACATCAGCAAACTCCTTCAGCAACTTGATATATTCGATCCTCTGCCCCTCGGTCAAAATTTTTGACAACTTGAAAAACTTTGGCTCCTCAGGTGTACCTATGTTGCATTCAGCTATGTCATCATCATCACCTGAAACCTTACCCTTTACTGCCACATCATTCCCGTCGAACAATCTTTCTAACGGGATCAGTCCTCTCGGAATGTGATTTCCCGGTAGCTGAATGATCTGGTGATCGGCAATCCTATTCACAAATTCCTCAGGGTGATGGTCGTCTTCCTCTTCAAGATCCTCATCTATGTTCATTGTGGAAAAGTGATCAATGGACTGGAGAAATTTCTCAATTTCTTGATCATCTTCAAACACCCTCCAGTGCTTGACATTGTCTGGTATAGAAGGTCTGTATTTTATTTCCACATCTGACCTGGCAGTGGGCAGCGTAGGAACTTCGAGCACACTAGCTGTGAAAGATAAACAGTCGGTCGAGGCATTTTCCTCCCTTGGAATATGGGAAATGTTAAAGGCCAGGAAGGAATCCTCAACAAGATCCCATACCTCGTTCCTGTAATTCATGAGCCAAGGATGCTTAGTCTGATAAACATTTTTGACCTGCTGGACGATCAACTCTGCATCACCAAACACAACCATCTCCTTGATTTCCATTTTTTTTGCAGCTCTTAATCCCAGAACCAGAGCTTCATACTCTGCCACGTTATTGGTGACCTCTAATTCCAGCCTGTATGATAGAGAGATGGTCTCATGACAAGGTGATACAAATATCACTCCGGCACTGGCACCCATATTGGAGGAAGCCTCATCAAAGAACATCTTCCAAATAGAGGAAGTTGGAGGGGAGGTCTCCTGATTGAGGATGGGTTGCTTTCTGATCTGTGAAGAAGCTTCAGGGGTGTGGGTGAGCTATAGTAAATTGGAGCCTAAATCGGTGTCCAAGGCATAGATGGGATGATTGGTAGGGTTGGCCTCGTCACTGACAATGTAGGCTAGCTGGGCTTCTCTATATAATATCCTATGTTCCCCTCCAAAGACCGGAATGGTGGCATATGTGAGGTCCATCTGCAAGGTTCCCCCCAGTCTCTTTATCCAGGATCTTGACAATAGCATGCCAAACTTCGGGGGGACATCGGCTACCACAATATCCATGACCATACTCTTCATGGGTAGCTGAAACAGGGAAACTACCAGGTCTTTAATTACTCCCAAACATTGAACCCTCCTGGAGTCAAACGAATAGAGGTCATGATAGTCTCGGGTGACTTCCAGTCCTAATTCTTCCATGACGGCTTTGGGCATGAGGTTGTGGGAGGCCCCTGAGTCCATAAGGCAGTTATGCAGTACCTTGTCATGTATGTTCAGGGAAGTGTAGAAGGGAGGGGACGAATCATCTCTGTCTTCTACCATGGGACCTAGGACAACTGCAGGCCTTTCATCTTGGAGGTTTATAGAGTCTGTGAGAGGATATGAGGCTTCGAACTTTAACAGCTCAGAGAAGCGTTTTTTGAATTCCCCATGTTTAATAAGCTCAGTAAGTGGCACAGGAATTCTTACTTTTTGAATTTCATGTTCGAAATTGAAAGAAGACATAGGCTTTGGGATTTCTCTAATTTCAGGAACATGATTATGGACAATGGGGGAGA
>JZKD02S1715829.1:51378-67258 GCA_000966675.3 Picea glauca | reverse complement strand
GCATATGGTTGAGGTATGTTCCATGGTTATCTCTTTCTGTTATTTGCTGCATACACACATATAAACACATCTAAAAGGTAGATCAACAAAGTGTTTGACGAAATAGCTCACTCAGGAAAAGTTTTAAAAAGACACCAAAACAGTGATGATCCTTGCATAATGGCTTGGGATCATTACATTTTTTGAAGTTGACCAAGCTGAAAACATTGCAGATTTTAAACACATATTTTCCCCCACCTTGTATCTATCTTAATTTTTACTTAAAAGTAAAATCTAAAAATACTCTTTTGAAAAGAACAGTTTAACTATTTTGACTATAATTTTTTCTAAGTTTTCCACTGTGTATTTTAGAGATACATATATTTCATTTCACTGAATCATAATGTCACCTGAAAATATTATGTAGTGATTTTTTTAAAAAAATTAAATAAAATTAGATAAAAATAATGAAAATGAAAACAAATTATATCCATTGAAAGTAGATTCAATTTTGCAAATGTTGGTACTAATTTCGAAACTAAATTTTGAGTATTTGCAGGAGTCTGTAACCTCCAAAGTCCAGAATTTAGAGGGATTTCTCAGGTTCCTGCAAACAATCTCAATCGTTGGTTTTCGGCAAAAAGAAAGTTTTTTTGGCTGAAATATGTAATTCTAACAGAATCCATAAAAAATAAATGGTTTCCTATATTTTCGGTCAAAAGGTGAGTGAGAATTCCATCGGTCGAAAACAATGAAGATACACGTCGTTTTGTTTCACTTGGCACCAAATCTTATAAATACGTTATCGGTCGAACCAATTTAACACAATTCACTCGCTTGTTTCATGATTTTGTAGAAAACCTAAACAAAGTATTGAATCATCTTTTTCGTTTTTTTGAACAAGGTAGTTGATGTTTTGAATGTGAAAAAAAAAGTTTATTTTTTTTAAGTTCAAGTTTTTATTGGAATAACAATTTATATATTGAAGTCTAAATGTTGAAAAAAAATTCAACGTGAAGGCTTTCTTCAACATTTTTTCAAAGTGAAGGCTTCGTTGAACTTTTTTTCAAGGTGAAGCCTTTGTTGAACATTTTTTCAAGGTGAAGGTTTTGTTGAACATTTTTTCAAGGTGAAGCTTTTGTTGAACATAAAATTATTGATATTATTTTTTAATAATTTTTGTGAAAATGAAGTTTTTCTGAGACTATTATGAAATGATGAATTTTTTAAAAGCTTTTACAGATAACTATACTCTTGGGAAACAAAAGTTTGTGCAAGAGAATTTGATCGCACTCAAGACGAAACTCACCATAACGAACAAAGGAAAGAGAATTATTGGAGAAATAAACAAGAACATGCAAATATTGAAGAAAGAAACGATGATGATATAAATAGAGATTTTCAACAAGAAGAAGTCCAACCAGTTATGCATGCATATATTGTCTATATTTAAAGTATAGCATTCAAATTTAAATTATTGTTTAATATAATTGATCGTAATTCTGATTCGATGTTTTTCAAAAAAAATAATTGGATTTGTCTCATAACGTCGATGAAGTCGTTGAAACAGAAATTGAAGCAAAAATCGAATCACCTATAGGTATGTACATAAATTTAGATAATACAATATGAACACTTGTATATAGTTTAGTGAATTTATGTTCGGGTTTTGTTTTTTAATATAAACTTTAAATTGAAATATGCAAGAGAATCTATCAGCATTGATGATGAAATATTAGAAAAATATTGATACTGACAAATTTGGGAAGAAAGAAGCTAAAGATTATATAAGATATCGAACTAAGAATATGTATAATACTTTTTTCAAAGATGAATCAGTAACAGTACACACTCAACTTTTACTCTGTTTAATAAAGTCAAGAAAGTTAAAAGAAGCTACATCATTATTGGGTATTCAAATGTTGACAAAAGATACAAAGGTGAAACAGAATGTCTTTGAAAATATAACTAGTGTATTAAAATCTTTTGGAAAATATAAAAAAAAAGATGTCAGTGTTGCACGTAGAGTGATACAAATAGTAGTTGTTTCATCTAGCAATATAAAAGACCGTTTGACACAACACATGGAAAAAACAATGGGAACATCAACAAAAACATTGTACAAACATAGAAAATTCCGATTGCAAATAGACGCAAATGATGAACTTGATTGTTGGACTGTGATTTCCAGACAACCCTACAAAGATAGACTTGCAGAAAATGTTAAAGAATCGGCTTGTAATTGTTGGTTGACAGAATCTTGTGTTTTACCACATACAAAGGATGTCTTGCGATGAAGAATAGCACGAAAACAATATGAAGAACATCCAAAACATATATTGCCATTGACACAAATAGAATTGTTCAATAAGTTCAAAGAAGAGCACAAATAAGCTTAAATTTTCATCAATACATTTGTGCAAAAAAAACATGGTTTGTTAGACCCATCATTGTTCGTGACACTTCTTGTTGTTGTTGTTATCATGTGGAATTTGAGTTATATTACGACACTTTTCTTGATTTTGGTAAAACTTTGTGGCCAATTTCACCTCCTCCTTCCACATTATGTGCTTTTATATCTAAAATTCTATGTGAAAGAGAAGGTGATGAATTATTTTACCAAAAAAAATGTGTTGGTGGAAAGAAATGTGATCGTTGTGGAATTATAAGTTTGTTTCACTCAAAGTATCCTTTTTATATGAATGATCAATCATTTTCTAATATAACAGTCAATTGGAAGAGATATGAATATATCAACAGCATGACTCCACATTCTTCAAATGTTATTTCCAAAAGGATTGATTTGAAAGTAGATAAAATCTATGTGATAGATTTTTTTTTAAAGTTTGAGGAAGAAATTTATAAATACACCTAGCATTCACATAAAGCTCGATGGAAAGACCCACAATTCAAACAATCCCGTGAAGTCTTTCCATCAGGGACAATTTTGTCTATAGTTGATTTTGCATAGAATTACACATTCGTTGCACAAAAAGAAATACATAGTGAATATTATCATTCTGATCAAGTCACTATATTTATCCACGTTCTATATAGGCATGCTCAACGGAGTCTTGATAACATAGAAAGAACCAATGACAATCAACATGTTATTAAAGAATATAAATTTTATGTAAGTGATGATCGAGCACACGACACACATTATGTACAACATTGTTTTAATAAATTTTATGATTCATTGAAAGAACGCAGGATCAGATTCGATCAACATTGGATATGGTCAGATGGGTGTGTGGCTCAGTTCAAATCTTCATGATCATTCTATTGGTTGTGTCGTCTTCATAAGAAATCAAACATTACACATTGTTGGAATTTGTTTGAGACTGGTCATGGAAAAGGAGAGCACGACGGTGCAGGGGCATGTGTAAAACGAGCACTTTGAAGGTATCAAATGAACCCTCATGCCAATCGATTTGAATTCGTCGATCAAGTTGTTGAATGGTGCAAAATGGCGCTAATACATGAAAACAATCCGTCAAGGGATGTTCACAAGTGTGTCTATATACACATGTTACACATGTTACACATGTACACATGATATGTTTATTCACATGATGAAATTTATATGATCTTCAATCATTTTCTTGATAGATTTCAAGTTAACAAGTTCTTGTCTTGTGTAGTTTTTTTTGGTATGTTGGAATCCAAGATGTAAATAGATCAATCCCATATGAATCCAATACAATACATGGGACATGAAAAACGCATTCAGTTAAAACAAAACGCTATCAAAATGTGTTTCATTTGATAGAAGAAATGAGTCTTGTTTTTTTTTCAATTTGCAGAGGACACAGAATCCATAGAGATTTGCGAAAACAAAAATGTGAAATATGTTAAAGCTTGGAGACATATCAAACTTAATATAAAAGGGAAAATGTCACTTGCAAGCTTAGAGGAGATGGAATCAAATGAAACTATAGTGTTAGTTGATGGCGATAGAG
Organism: Picea glauca; assembly: GCA_000966675.3. Taxonomy (NCBI): domain Eukaryota; kingdom Viridiplantae; phylum Streptophyta; class Pinopsida; order Pinales; family Pinaceae; genus Picea; species Picea glauca. Next base: position 63,317 of record JZKD02S1715829.1, on the reverse strand, counting down.
TTTTTTATCTTGTTAGAGAAGGTAATTTTTATGTTACAATTGTTTGAAAATATATTTGTTAAATATTTAAACAACTTGTAGATGTACTTGTAAGTTGAATATATAAAATTTATATATATAGTAGACGAGTTTAATGGCACATGCATGTGTGCTAATCTAACAAAAACTACTTGTTGGAACATATCGAATTATTTGTAGGAGATGTCTTTGTCATGGTTGCACCTGTTGACAACATTGAAAATGTGAAATATTATGTGATGTGATGCACAGAACAAAAGATGAGGTTATTAGAAGATTTTGATGATAACGGTTTTATATATGAAAGAGGATCCATCATATTGAAAGGTTATTTTTTTCAATAAACCCATAAAACCAATAGTCATGTTCACTTTCAAGACTATCGGTCAGATGTCATAAGTTGTCAATATAGTCATTTGGTATGTGTAGTGCGCATAAAGTTAATAGAAGTTCAATCAATAAAAAATAAAATTAGAAAATGAAAAATGTCCAAAGTCGATCATGAACGAATAATTGAAGATGGCATACCATTATGATTTATTTAAACAAGTGATATATACATTCCATAATTTACGAAATGAAATGAACAATGGTTAAAATTTACGATAATTTTGATGTAATGCATACTCATGCAAAATGAATCAGTGGAAGTTTGAGAAGTACATAAGCTATACAAGAAAGTGTATTCAAATATCCATGCAATATATGCTTGAATTTATATTTTCATAGATATAACATGTTATAAATCTCTAACACGTTTTTGTCAATATGCCACCCACTTACACTATGTTAATATGCCACCCACTTATTGTACTATTTGTCAAGGTGTCATACAACTCAACTCAAAATTTCTCATTGACTCAATTTTGAACATGTCATTTTGCTTACTCACTCGTGAACTTGACTTAGTGGAAACCTCCAAACCTAACTTAGTGGGATCAATTCTCAAAATATTTGGCATGGTTTGAAGTTGGATCTTACCCATATGGAGACTTGGAAGCAATCGTGCCTAGTTCTAGTGTATCATCTATGTGCCTCCAAATTCTCTACCTTCTTCCATTAGTATCATCATAACCTCGATTAATGTTAAGCTTTGAATTTTGATGATAGATACCTATCCATCAACTATAGTTTTTAATTATGAAGATGAGTTGACATCCAAAGTCTCTTCCATGCATACTTCCCCTCTTTGGCCTCCTTGTCCCTCTCCTTCACCCTTGAATTCTCTCTCTCCAAGTAGTGTATCTAGATCATTTCCTTCAAGCTATATCTCTTCTTAGGCCTCCTCCATTCAATCATTATGTTTTCTTCCTCCTCTTCTCTTCTCATGGTAGTCCCACTTGATCCTTTTGTGCATAGTGTTCTCTCTCTTTTCAGGGTACATCTATCTTCTATCCCCTTTTCTGCCACATTTAGGGAAATCTTCCATCCTCCGTATTTATCTCCTACCCATTCAAAGAATCCTCTCATTTTCTTCCTACCTTTCTGTATCCCTTGTCACTCATTTGAGAGGTAGTTTCTTCCTTTCTGTAGCCTTGGATAACATTTTTCTCTTCTATGTATGGCTCTTGTTTGTTTTGTACATTATAGCCTTCTCTTTTGGATCAACTATGTTGATTACTTAATCCCTTAAGTTGACCGATGGGTGCATTCCCTTTTATCTTTGATTTAATTATTGTTTCCCCCCCTTCCTTGAGGAAGGGAAATTCCTTTGTTCTTTCATTTTATCCTCTCCCCGAGGGAGTGGTTGTCACCCCATTGTCCCCCCTTACTCCACTTGGGGAAATCACCCCATTTTCCCCTTAATTTTTGGGTTTTATTTTTTAGATTCATATTAATTGGTTGCATTTGTCCAAGCCAATGTAGGTGTTGAACCAATTCCTCATGTCATGTACAAGTATTACTAGGTATCTCGCCCTTTACCTCTTTATTTCAATGTTTGTTTTAGCTAGTATCAGTTAATAGGTATATTTTTACTATAAATTTAGTTTAGTTGTTTTTACTTTCAATAGTTATATCTGTGTTTTTATCACGAATCAGTGGCCATATCCTCTTGGTATATGGTCTTGCTTTATTTTCATGGCTAATTTGTTATTTTATTTTGGTACCTATACTTACCATGGGTTCATATATTAATTTTCTCAATAGTATAGTTGATCCATCCTCCTATAATAATTAGACTTGCTTACTTCTTTGTCCAACATTTTTTTCCCTATTATTCATTTATAGTTTAACGTATTAAATATTTTCCTATCCATTTGGTTGTCATTATCAACCCGCATGCATCTCTTGTTTTGAACTAGTTATTTTGATGTTTTCATGATAGGATGTCCTTGATGGCCCAAAATGATTGACCTTGTGTTATGAGATAATTTCCCCATTATGTTAGGGCACAAATTAGTCCACACTTGTCTATGGGATTTCTTCGCTTTATGCACCATTATATCTTTTATTGTTGTAGACTTTGTTTATATTTTCATTCCTTGTTAATAATTTTTAGTTTCTCATATACATGGTACCTTTATACTATCATATTTATGGATAACAACTTCTAGCATGGAGGAAATATGTAGTGACATGTGGATTTTATTCTTAGTCCTCATGATACACAAATCCTTAGCAACTAATAATATTGTGTGGTGGTTGTAAGTAATTTCCATGTGCTTGATGCCCATTGCTCTAGGATGACATGAGGCCTCTCATCTAATATTATACCTTGAATGTTCTAGTTATCCTTCCTTATGTTTCCCCAATTCTAGGCCTAGATGTATTGAATGTGGCCCTACCTGTAATTCTCTTTCATTCAAGGCTTCAAAATTTATCATGATTGTAATTTATCTTATTGTAAAAGAACATTATTTTGTAATAAAAACATTGTTATGAATATATGAAAGTTCTACTAAATTTCATGACAACAATTTATATGATTTTTCCTCTTATGGTTTTTCTTTTCTGATGCAATTAAAAGAATGCAATATATATTTAAGTTAGCCTGTAACAATTTTTTAGTCATATCATGTAATTAAAAAATTTCACCATAAATAAGAAAAAATACATCAACCGCTAGTCCAAATACTCCAATTTAGTCCAACTACCCAAATTGATTAGCTAGCACTAATTCCAATATGTCAATAGCCAGCCTAATTTCCCTGCAAAATCAAGAGCATAGAAAGACCATTTTTTTTAGAAAATGAAACAATATAGAAATAGATTTGTCCCCTTCAATCATAGTTTCCTACAACAATACAACAATAGAATGTATGGTTTAAGTAACTTAACCAACCAATCGATGGGAATCTTCTTTTGGGGAGAAACCAACCCCTTGACCCTAGATCCATCACTTTCTCTATGAACCTCTATAGTGAGAAGACCACTTCACATGATGGATGAGGAATAAATGAAATCTCACCTACCAAACAACTTAGGCACCTATATTGAAGAACCACTTAACTGTCTATTTTAAGTGAAAAAAATATTTATCAATATTCCTTTAGTCTTCTATGAAGAGGCACCATTAACATAAGCAAATCATAAGAAGAAAATACAAGGGAAACAATCATTTATCAATATTCATCTAATTTTCTATGAACATTCACCATTAGCTTTTAGCATAAGCAAGTGAAAATAAGAAAACAAATATAAGAAAACACAAGAAAGAAGAACACCAAGATTTATAGTGGTAAAACACTTATTATATATACCGAAAACATTTAATCTCAAAGATAAACCACTTCATTAATCTTTAAACATGTTACAATAAACCTCCAATACTTCTCAAGCATAGAGCTCTCTATGAACCTTTAGCTTCCTATTTTAAGTAAAAGGAAGCACAAAAGATATCCCATTAACTCTAATTACACTCTTTAGATATACATAAATGCTCCACTGATAATAATCACCACTATAAATGTCATCTTACTGACACTAAATACATCACCAAAAAGAGAGATTGAATAACATTACAACACATTTAACATGATATCTTAAAACAATTTACAACTGTCAATGAAGTACCATCCCAATTTGGGACGAAATCCAAAATGACATTCTTTATAGAAATAAGGTTTGGCTAAAGAAAGCAGCTTAGAGTTCTATGTATGAAAAGTATTTTTGAGTGGATATATCCATTTCATTAAAATGGCATATGTTCAATTGGTCTTGTATCAGGTTGTCATGCATATAAATGGCACAGTTATGTGCCAATCCTTTTACACCACTTCCGAGCAGTTATGTGCATGCCACAACAACCCTAAGGAAAAGCATATGACATGTTATTTGCATACCCCAACAGTTTTTTGCATGCCCCAATATTTTTGTGCATGCCCACTTCCCAACAGTTATGCGCATGCCCCAACAATTCTATGCATGCCAAATTGGCATGCACAAAAACCATAGGGATTATGTGCATGCCAAATTGGCATGCAAAACAACCCTATGGTTGTTGTGCATGCCAATTTGGCATGCACAGAATCCCCAAGGAAAAACATATGACATGTTAACTCAAATGGCATTGGATATTCATAATGAATAGACTATACTAGTAATGAATCAAATAAGGTAAGCTTTTGTGTTCAATATGAAGTTACTAACCCATGATATCTTATGTATAAGATAAATCCAATCATTGCTTAGTAATGAGTGTTTTACATATATAAATTACATTACACTAATGTCTAGTCATAACATCATGCATGTACATACCCATAAGCTTATATAGGGTAATAATATAAGCTTATGTTATTATTATTATAATTAGCTTATATCAGTTCATATGATATTAGTCTTCCATGACTGCCAATCCTTTTAAACCACAGTTATGTGCATGGTTGATGTGCATGCCAAATTGGCATGCACAACAGCCATATGGTTGTTTTGCATGTCAATTTGGCATGCACAAAATCCCCAAGGAAAAACATATGACATGTTAACTCAAATGGCATTGATATTCATAATGAATACACTATACTAGTAATGAATCAAATAAGGTAAGCTTTTGTGTTCAATATGGAGTTACTAACCCATGATCTCTTATGCATAAGATGAATCCAATCATTGTTTAATAATGAGTGTTTTCCATATATACATTACATTACATTAATGTCTAGTCATAACATCATGCATGTACATACCCATCAGCTTATATAGGGTAATAATATAAATATATTATTATTATTATTATTATTATCTTATATAAGTTCATATGATATTAGTCTCCCATGACTACCAATCCTTTTAAACCATAATTATGTGCATGGTTGTTGTGCATGCCAAATTGGCATGCACATAAGCCCCAAGGAAAATCATATGGCATGTTAACTCAAATGGCATTGAATATTCATAATGAATACTCTATATTAGTAATGAATCAAATAAGGTAAGCTTGTGTTCAATATGGAGTTACTAACCCATGATCTCTTATGCATAACATGAATCCAATCACTTTTTTTTTTATTAAGTAAAAAAGGAAGGACCTGTTATATTATAGATGCAGATTTACATAGTTCTGTTGGAGTGCCAGCTGTCCCGCCTGGAGAGGAAACCGAGACAGTTGGCCATTCCATGCCACTTGTTTTCAAACACAAAATACCAGGTTGTCGTCCTGGTCGAAGGAAACCAGGATGCATTGACTCCATTAGATTAAGTCTGTTATTTACTTCGCTACTGACAACATTGCTATAGTCTACCTAAGCTAGAGCTCTAATTTGCAACAAAAGAGAAAAGTTTCTAACTATGAGCATGCATAAAAACCTTTTAACCAGTGTTCTCATCGTTGTCGTCATTCTTTCCTCGTCTAGCCAGAATCGCATAGGCATGTGTGCACGTAGGGCATTGTCGCTTTGGGGAAGTACCGGAGTAAGCGGCGTAGATGATATCAAGTCGTTGGTTGATTCTGATGGCCCTGAAAATCTGGTCATCCACCATGCTACGTGTTTCGAAAATTAATTCCAGGTGCTCCAGATGAAGGAATGGTGGTTGGTCCTGGGATTCTCGCTGAGTGGAGGAGAGGTTAGCTAGCTTATGTGCGTCGGTCTCATCCTTGCCTTCCTCAGGAGGTCCACCGCTTGTAGTATGGATCTTTTCTTCTGTGTCGGCCTAGAGCTCTTCCTCCACGTAGCAGGTTGTGAATTCCTCAGTTGGATTATCTTCCATGAGACCGTGTGTCTTCCTTGGAGTAGGGGGTTCGACATCCTTCCCAAAGTAGATGGGGGGGTTCCAATTGTCTGGGACAGTGAAGAGGAGATGTTTTGGATAATCCTGGATGGATTCATCCAGGACAATCTCCTCTACATGCACCATGGGATGCGTTCCATTTATTTTAGACTTCCCAGTCCTCCTTTTGCAAACTATAGCCAAAGCTTTTTCAAAATTCTTCTGTCGCTTCCTGTGTGATTCGAACGCATACCACGCTGCACCTCTGCGCGGTCGTCCCCTTGCTCTCGGCATGTATAGAAGCAATACTATGGCCGAAATTCTAGTTGGTAGGGTGTCTCTATTTCTGCACTCCGAAGGTTCAGCCTTCGGCCTTTCAATCTCCCAATGCATCCCAAATCCTCCAAGGTGGATGATAAGAATGCAGGTGACCTCTCTAGCCATTAAGGCTATGTTTTTAATGCTCCGATCGGTCGTTCTCTTCGCTCGCGCAAGGGGCCTCATCGCCTTGTATCGACTGCTTGGGTTCACTCCCATCTTTAATAGTGAAGAGATTGGAGCCGGTGGCCACCATTTATGGCATCCCCCAGCTCTTGCCCGCGTGTCCTTCCCTCTCTATGTGGCACCCCATCTGGGGGGAATCCAATCACTTCTTAGTAATGAGTGTTTTCCATATATAAATTACATTACACTAATGTCATGCCATAACATCATGCATGTACATACCCATTAACTTATATAGGGTAATAATATAATCGAAGTATGACCAATATTCATGTCAATATCTAAATACAATATTACCATTAAGTGGTGTTGGTCTCAAAATTAACAAAAAATAATAAAAACTAAGAAGCAATTAACATTTATCTCCAAACTTCAACTCTAAACCATCGCTGAGATATATCTCTTCATACCTGAAGAAAAAAAATACATTTTTCAAATTTAAAATTTACAAATTTTAAATAAAATATATCTACAAATTTTAAATAAAATGTACACATACCATTTTAGATAAATAAAACAAATTGTGATTAAAGAAAAATTGACATACCAAAACTGTTGAAGTTTCTTCTTCCAAAATCCATGTGCTCCTTTTCTACTGATAATTTAAACATCTTTGTAACAATAAAAAGAAAAACCAATAACACATATTATCATTACTCTATTAGCAAATATTTTAAAGATATTTAACTTTATTAAATAACAATGAGAAAGAATAACATACCCAAGCAAATCATCAATATTAACATAACCATGTCAGCAAGAATAACATACCTAACCGGAGTTCCATAGATCTAAGATTCAACAATTTTATCTTCCAAAATCCATGTGCTTATTTTCTACCAATAATTTAAACATCACTGTAACAATAAAAAGAAAAACCAATAACACATACTAGCATATACTTTATTAGCAAATATTTTAAAGATATTTAACTTTATTAAATAACAATGAGAAAGAATAACATACCCGAGCAGTTTATCAAGATTAACATGACCATGTGAGAAAGAATAACATACCCAACCAGAGTTCCATAGATCTAAGATTATTGTTCTCTCTAAATATTATCACTTTCAAAATAGTTACTCTCCATATTAAGTCATTATTTGCATAAATCTTTAATTTTCTTTTATAACCAAATGTTTTTTCAACATTGTCTACATGATCTAAACAAAGTAAGATCGTATCTAGAAGAAATTTAAAGAGAAAAATCGTGTTCTTGTAAATTCTCTTGTGTACATGTAGAAAGTTCACAAATCTCCATATTAAGTCATTCTTCAAGGATACTTATCCATTCTTCAAGGAAAATACTTATCTCCTCTTTTGTAGTGGAATAGATGGAATAGTGGAATTCACTTCGTTGTATGCAGAAAACACATCTCCATATTACACCATTCTTGGACAAAAAGGCAAGGAGTGCAATCAAAGAAAATTTGGAATCTTCCCCTTTTCTGATGTGGGATAGAAATTGTTTTCAAATAATCAAATGCTCAAGTTCAAAATTGTCTGCATCATGATCTAAAGTTTAAACATGTATAAATAAGATCATGAATAAGATCATGTAATCATATTTTTAAATCTAGAATAGTTCAGATTGAATCATGATATAATATTAAATAAGATCAATATCTAAGTGAATTTAGAATCTTCAATCTTTTTGATGTGGGAGATCTATATTTTGTTCTCATATAATCAAATGTTATATTTCAAAATTAGGTTTGCATCACGATCTAAACATAAATAAGAATGAATGTACCATTTTATATGACGATAAGTTTATATAGGAGTTCTATATATTTCAAAATGATTGATCTAAGCATTGAGAATTTATATAGACAATAATTGAGTAATTCTTCTATGAATGGGGCAGTCTTAATTAAAAATTTGATCAAACATAAAATTGAAAAAAGTAAAAAAAAAATGCATATTCAACACAAATAAGATTGAACACTTATATAGTCCCCGAGGTGTAGGACAGTCGGTGACAGAGTGTGTTGTTAAGGAACTTCGTGATGTTAAAGTCACCGGTTCGAAACCTGCGGGGACAAAAAATCCAGCCATGTTAAGGGTTGATGTGGCTCAGGATGGGTGCGATCCCCGGGTGATTTTGACGGCTTAGATGCCCCTGAGTCACGATTTTTCAACCACAGGCTAGTCCCGCATGTCACGGACAAACTAGCAAACAAAGGAAAAAAAAATATTGAACACTTATATATAAAAGGTCCAGCATAAAAACAAAATAAAACTCACTAATGTGCAATGTACATACACTTAATTAAGCATCATCCTGAATAGATGCATACTTCTCGGGTATGGATGCATCATCCTCAATCCCAATCTCTCACACTCTTTTCTCCACATTGTCCTATAACACATTTCAAATTTATACATTTAAAAATTAAATTTAAATGGTTTTAACAAATTAAATTGTAGTTTTAAATTTTGAAACGTGTAATACATGTGATGTGCCAACCTGAATATCATCAACCACAAAAGAAGATGGCATTTCCATGTTCAGTTGAGTCATGGTCTTACCCACCATACCTTAAGATTCAATACATTATATATTGTTTAAGACATTTTTCTTTTAAATTAATAACTTAAATGACTTTGCAATTTTCATATATAACTAAATTTGTTTTCAACATGCAATGATACCTGTGAACTCCCACCCTCTTCAAACTCTCCCAATGAGAATTGGGACAAGCCTTCCCAAGTAGTGGGAGACAAAATAGGAATTTGTGTTTACATTAATACAAAAAAATAAAAATCATGCATGTTGATTATTCAACAAGTTCTAAAGTTTGAACAACTAAAGTGGATATTTTTAAGCACATACATGATTCAACCCTTCCAAATTTAAGCTCGATGAATCAAGTCCCCTATTCACTGGAGATTCATTTTAAAAATGACCAAACTGCAATGAATGACGATAACAACCCAATTATTTTTAAAGATACAATGATATGTATCTAGAACTACAAGAAAACTATCCTCAAATGCATGAAAAATTTATTAATTGTAAAACATACCAATCTGGTGTTTGGTTCATCATTTTGAATTAACTCCTTCAAACCATTACAGAAACATTTTACATACTCTTGTATATCCTCTATGGACATGGAATCTATCTCCTCATCTGATTTGTAAACAAAATTAACACGAGAATTGGCTTCAATTCTCTGACAGTTCAAACCAACATCAACACCATAAAAAATTGATTCTAATTTTTTTCTGATTTCATTCTTGGCCTCCTTTCCAACATTTGATGTAGCTCGCATATCGAAATGCGAAGTAAATTACCCTATTGGATGAGATACCAAAGGTCATGGAGGTCTCTAGAATGTTGCATTTCAGTATGCCCTTTTTCAATCATATGTTTGTCATTTACCAACCCCATAATAACTGGACGGTAGGCTAGCATAATCAGGGTGCATGCCCATGAAAAACTCTGCATAAAAGAGTCTAGCAAAGTAATTTAGAACCTCATCATTCCACGACAACTTCTCATACGCTGCCAAAACTCTATTATAAAGGTGTCATGCTATGTTGGGGTGCTTAAAATATTGTACCTTATGTTGGTAAATATGTAACAGTAGCGAATGGCATGAAGAATGCTCAAAGGATTGTTAGCATATTTACAGGTAGTGTATACTTGTCATTGATGGCAAGTACATTTGTGGTTGTGGTGATGGCTTGAGTACAACAGCAATGAATAGCAGTGCAACAATGATTGGGAGGAGAAGAGTTAGTGACCGTTGGATCCCATTCAAATTTTTCGAAAGAACGAGAGCTGTCATATCTGAATGAAGACAAGACGAGCGCACTGAAGAGGGAGACAGATCTCAGTCGTAAGATCCAAGTGTAGGGTCCGACCACCGTTGGATCGAAGAGAACCTGCCCAGTCTTTAAACTGCAAGGAGAAGCGGGTGTAATCACAATATGCAAATTCGCGATGAAATCTGAGCCGTCGGATCAAAATTTGATCTGGACTATTAATTCCAGTCACTGTTGGAGTATCGGGGATCGGGACTTTGAAATGTCAAAATCATTTGACAACAAGAACCCCGAAATCGTGATATGCGATTTCGCGATTTAATCGCAGCCGCTGAATAGAGATCGGATCTGGACCGTTGATTTAGCTTCTTGTCGGAGTTTCGGGGATCGTGAATTCAAGAGGCAAAGAACTCAATGCATCAAGAATGTCGATTTCGCAATATGTGAAATCGCGATTGAATCTGGACCGTCAGATCAAGAAATGATCTGGACCGTTGATCTGACCTCTCACAGAGTTTCGGGGATCAGGATTTGTAAGTGACAAAAACTATGAACGCAAGAATCCCGATTTCACGATGAGTGAATTCCCGACTTAATCTGAATCGTCATATCTGATTATGATCTGGATTGTTGATCTAACCGCTTTACGGAATTTTGTGAATCGGGATTTGTAAGTGAAAAGAACATTGAACATAAGGAATGCCAAAACCCGATTTAAAAAGGCAAGAATAATAAAGGTCATCCAACGGTGCGGATAAAACTTGACTGTGATCGGAGGGTTATTGTTCTTTCTCACAGATTAACTCATGAGTTTGGAATCTGTTAGCAAAAACGAACTCATGATTGCAAATCAGTTAGCGTTTCAGTTGGCGATTTAGTTGCTTAGACATTTGTCGTCTTTTTGCCTAAGGTGTTGGGAAGTTGAACCATCATGTTCGAGTGTATAAAAGAAGATGAACGAGATTGTGTTTGGTTGGTTGTTCTGTAAGTGAAAAAGAATGAAACTGGAAGAATAGAAGGAGAGGATGCACAGGAGGAGATGGAGGATATGTGAAGTGTGAGATGAAATGCAGAGCAGAATAACAGAACGAGTTGAAGAAGAGAAGAATGAGACCACGAGCTGATGCAGAGCATACCTGTTGAACAGGCAGAGAAAGAAAAGAGCAGCAGAACAGTGTGCAGAAGACCAGATTTACAGAACAAAGAAAGATTGGTAAGAACTGATTTATCTGTAAAGTTGAATGTTTATTTAGCCATTGATATTCTAGGGAGGTTGGAAGGTGCTCGAGAGGACTGTTGTCCTCATAGGTTCAAGTGGGAGCTTGAACACAGGAAGTTGTAGCTTCCATCTGGTTGTAGCCAGAGAAACCAGGGTGGAAGGGTGGTGCTAGGGAGAACAAGTGTTCTCTGTTATACAGGTTGGAGCCTGTGTAATTGGAAGTTGGTGCTTCCATCCAGTTGGTGTTGGAACATTCAGGAAGTTGGTGCTTCCA
>JZKD02S1715829.1:11913-29475 GCA_000966675.3 Picea glauca | reverse complement strand
CTCTACCCTGTACAAAAGTTTAGTAGGCAGTTTGTTGTATCTTACAGCAACTAGGCCTGACATTATGTATGCAGCCAACCTTGTTTCCAGATTCATGGAATCACCCAAAGATTCTCATTGAAAAATGGCAAAATGAATTTTGAGATATGTAGCAGGAACACTAAATTTTGGCTTATGGTACACTAAATCTGATAGTAATCAACTCTCTGGTTACATAGACAGTGACTTTGCAGGCAGCCTAGATGACAAGAAAAGCACATCAGGATATATTTTTCAACTGGGCACGAACCTAATCTCATGGGCATCAAAGAAGCATCCAATTGTATCCATATCTTCTGCAGAGGCAGAGTATGTAGCTGCTACCTCAGCTTCATGTCAAGTTGTGTGGATGAGACGAATATTGACAAATATGTCACATACAGAAAAGGATCCAACTCCTATTTTCTGTGACAATACATCAGCAATTGCATTATCTAAGAATCATGTGTTTCACAAGAAAAGCAAACACATTGACACTCGTTTTCATTTCATACGCAAGCTAGTCAATAATGGTGATATTGCACTACAATTTTGTGGTTCTCGAGATCAGCTTGCTGATATCTTTACAAAGCCACTAGGAAAGTCAATTTTTTATTATCAGAGATAGCACTTAGGCATAATTAGTGCTGATGTTTGTAACTGTTGAGTTTAAGAGGGAGTGTTAAATATAATGTAACCTCAACAGTCTGACTGTACACTACCAACTGTACTGGACAACTGTACTTTCTATTTTTGTCTTGCTTGAGCCTATTTAGCTCAGCCATCTCCCATTGCATTGTATCTTCCAATAACCTCTTCTTCATACATTCCAATATATTGTTCTATTCGTTTCTCTCTGCATTTCTCTTTGCTTCACAATTTATCAATCCTTAGTCGAAGAATTGTCATGGTACCACAAAGAGAAGCATTTATGGCTGTCGTGATCTAGGAAATGCTTTCTCCTCCACTTTCCTTTGTATTACACACGGTTAGTCCTATTGATTAGAATGATATACTGCAAGCAGAAATTGTTGTTGGATTAGGTGAAACTCTTGCATCTGGTACTAGGGGAACACCTTGGCATTTAGCAGTCAATAAATTTGATGGGACTGCAAAAACATTATCCCTTTGCTAATTTCATTGAGGAACTAATGGTTATAACTGGTGGCCGTGGTGATGGTAAAATTATGGGGTTGACGGTGGATTATAGTAAAAGGATTCTTTTCATGGATCCAATATATCGATATCAGCTAGGGAAATGGCTAGCTACAACAGGATTCTTCCTAGAACAAAAGTTTGGTTTCCCTCATGATGTGGAAGGATCTTTAATGGGTAATGATATTTATATTGTGCAGACGTGGCCTCGACCTTGACAAATTTCACATCCTTGTGTCTATTTCTCCTTGCATTAACAATTGTTGGAATTGGATAGTACACTATTGATGTATCAATCTAATTGCACAAATTGCATTTTGTGAGCTAGACCAGATGGACTGTTGTTGTAGCGGCTGCTAGACCTACGTGTGGGATGCTATGTGAGAGAAACACTAAAAGAGCTCCAAGATTGGCCATTCTCAATCCTGGTGTTGAAGATCCAACAAGGGTTGTCAAAAATTGAAAGATTAATGTCCGCCCTAATTTCTGATGGGCTTCAATGTTGTGGTTTGTGTGGGCCCAGCATCTTAGATAATAGTTGTGGAGGCAGTTCTACTAAAAATTGGTATTGTGCTAAGAAGAAATCTTTCAAACGTTCATTTATTTATTTGTGCATGTTTTCTTCCAACATGAAAATTTGTGGATTTTTATTTACATGGGTTCTTATGAGTTAATAGTGGTATTGGAAATGTCTTGGAATTGTTGAAGTTAATCAATGTATTGAGTTTAGCCAACTCAATATGAAGTGTATTGGTTTTGTTAGAATTGGCTACTCTAACGAATCACATGGGAGAGAATATGAAAAATCCAAGACAACTATTTGGCAATGACAATGAAGATCCAAAAGTCGAAGATACAAATGAAGACGCCAAATATGTAGAAGGGGAAGATGGTAACCTGTGTGTTGTTGTGAAGCATTCAATTGTTTGTTGTACCTGAATTAATGATGCATATGTGATGTAAGGGGTGCATGATTGGTTGTACCCGACACCCCAAAGTTTTGGTCCAAGTTGTAAGCTTAGTCATAGGCAAGTTGATTTCCCCAAGTTGTCGTAAGCCATGTTATTCAGTCATACAGGTAGTGTCGTAGTGCATGGTGTTTTGTAATCATTGTTGAGTCCGGCCTACATGGATTAGTGTGGTAGCACATGTAATCATGTAGCATGTATCCCTCTTATGGATAGAGAGGATGTGGCATCAAGTTGTGGAATTAACCACTAGGTAGATACGAGGGTGTCGGGTGTACTTGTATGCTAGCATGATGTAGAGTCGGAGAACTTGAATCTTCAATTAAGGGGGGGAATGTGAGATGGAGTAATCTCATAGTGTGATGCACCAAGTTATGTTTAAGGGACTTTAATGTGTTGATGAATCATGCTGGTGAAAAGGATTCCTAGTGAACTAGCGAGTACAATGGATGATACCCATGTATCTTGGTAGATGGATTGGTTTTTATATGGACATCAATGATCAGTTTTATGTAGGTACAAAAGAAGAAGAAGCAGGCAGTTTAAGAATGAATCCCATAGTGAAGAAATCATGGTTGAAGGGATGCTAGTGACAATGTTGAGGTAGCAATAAAGACATCAACAAAAAAAGATCAAATGATGGAAAACAAAGGAGGTGTAAATGTGAGTCACAGATTGTATTTGTAGCAAGTCTATAATGTCATGTTCTATGTAGTGGTCCTTGAAAAGTTTGAGTGTGTACTTGGCATGTGTGGAGTGTGTAATGTATGTACATGTATTTAAGTAGCATGTAAAGGGCATATCGTTGTAAGACCTGAATATGCATGTTTACCCCTTTGTTATGTATCCCTGATGATTTGGATAACCTATTGGTATAGAGTAGTAGCCTCTACGTTGGAGTTCTTTAACACTAGGGGTGGACCATTTTATGGGTTTTAGACTCTGGGAGGTGAAGGTCATGGAATTTCATCAACGGGTTGAATGAACCATGTACATGAAGGAAGTTCCTATTAGACCAACGATTGCAGTGATTGATTACCCATACATTTTGGTGAATGGTTGTTCCTTTATATCGACGTTAACAATTTGGTGATGTATATATGATTGCGGTACGAGATGAAATTTGGGATGGACCAGAGATAGACTTTACAGATTGAGAGGTTCAATTCATAGTGGAGGATATTTTGAACAAAAGAGAAGGTGTTAATGAAGACCCAACTGATAGATATTAAAACAAGTACTCATTAAGGGAGAGTGTTGGAATATGTAACTCCTTGTCTTAATCATGTGTGACCTGAGATTATGTTTCTGAGGTAGAGAACAATCTCCGCTTAAGTGGTTTGATCCTATAGTTTAGGAGGTTGTTAGATAGTTGGTTGTGAGAGAGATTCTCTCCAACTAAGATTCATAGAATGGTGTGAGGTTGAGATATTTGCTCAACTAATAGATTGAGCGATCAAGGTAGTTTGTCTATCTTGAGACAAACCTTGTTGTATTTATATGTGTCATTACATTGATTCAATAGAGTGTTAGACACATTGTTTTCTATATAATAAACTCTACTCTCTCATTTTAATATTAGAGAGAGGTTTATTTTGGTCACTATGACATCCATTTTGGTGTGAAGGAACTATAGTTGGAAACCACGAGTATTCTGAACACTGGAACATATTAAGTCCTTTATGAAGTCTTTAAAGGAATGTAAAGGTGGCATTGATTTGTAGATACAAGGAGGAAAGGGTAGTAACCAAATTCTATATTTAATTGAAGTAGTGAGACAACAAATGCTTGAAGGCTTGATCCAACTGAAAGCCACCTCATCCTCCATTCTTAATTTGGAATTTGGTTGCATAAGGAAAGGTGGAAACTCGACATTCCACTTTCTAATCTACAATTATATTTTTGCATTGATTTGGAGGAAATTTGTTCCTAGAATTTCGTATTTGTCTGCATAAGATACAACAGAGAGTTTTTCCAGTGCATTGCGGGTTGAAATCTTTATTTTTCTCTTGGTTTGTACCCAATCTCATTCTTTTGTCTGTATCCTTTTTACATGTGTAGAGATCTAGTTGTATGCATGGGAACTATCAGAGATTGAATGTTGGGGGTGAAAAGATTGAATGTTGGGAGTGAAAGTAATGTTATAGGAAGAACCATCAAGTATGTCACAATTATCAAATTTTTATTATCTCCGAGTTATGAACTATAATGCTCATTTCTAGATTTTAATGCTTCAATCGAACTTAAAGATATGACAGTTGTCATAATAATGCTCAAGTGAAGGATTATTGAAGGATACATCGTACCAAAGGTTTTTTTTATCTTATTGGGAACACTATCTCAACTATATGTTTATCTTGTGACGTTGCCTTAACCCTAAATTCTATTTTGGGATTCAGTTACACAAAGATAGGAAAAATTTTAGCATTCAAGAGGAAATAAAAGGCAACATTGAAGAGGAAGAGGGGTTGGATTTTTTTGCAGTAGAGAGGTTGAATTGATCAAGATCATGTCGTTGCTCAAACTCTCACCAAGGGAAAGTGCCACCCTATGAGGAAGAGCTTGGGGCAACGAAACAAGCAAGTCACCCATTGCCACCTCAGTAGCCTTAACAATGATCTTGTAGGTTGTTAGGGTACCTAGATATAGGGGCATAAAGATAAGGCCAAGGTTCTTGTTGGCACCTCCCACTACTATCATAGATATGAATAAAACATTATGAAACCCTGGTTGTAGTGGAAATCCCATGACTTATCCCTCTCATCAGCAAATGAATAGGTAATGATGCACAGTTTGAGGAGGTCATTTGAATGGTTTGAGGTAGGATCGAGGTGAGGCAAATAAACTAGGTATGTAGATGGCCAAACATTGCCTTATATGCCAATGAAATCAGTCCTTGATACCTCTATATGTCTACAATTTTTGGACAGCAATGTGACAAGGATAAACCGGTAGAAAAGAGGCAACGATTGAGGAGAGAATGAGGTCGTTTGAAAGTTTTTTAGGCCATAATTAAATGTGACTTTAAATCCTACCAAGAAATCCACAGGATGAGGTCTAAATAGGGGTCTATTAAATCACACAAGACCTATAGATTTTATAGTTAGGGAAACAATATAATTGGCCCAAGTGGAGGCAATGATCTTGGTTAGAGTAAGGTTGCTAGAGAAATTTTTTCTATGGCCTGGTAGCTGAGATAATATAGAGAAATAGTAGGTTGTGAAGTCCCTCAAAAAATGGAGGATATATGTCTGATATGAACCTTAAACCGTGCAGATTTATTCAGTGCACAAATCGGCTCAAGAGAGATGATTAGGGATGCAACATATGATAGATTAGGCCTACATAAAAAATGAGAGGCAAACCTATGGTTTGATTGGTAATGATAAGAAACAAATGAAACACTTCAAACCGTCAAATCACTAGCTAAGATTGAGCAGAAAAAAAATCATCCAGCTGCAAAAATTAGTAAGGATATACAATATAGCTCAGAAAAAAAGATGAAATTGATTTGTATGTTTTAGGTGGTTGAAGATAGCAAGAAGAGTAGTGTCTTAGAGGACCTATGGAGTCACCACTTCACCTCTATGTGAAGCCTAGGGTTTGTGATGAAGTAGTGTTGAAAGGCACAGTAAGGATTTCCCCTCAAGCACTACTTAGGTTTTGAAGGTTTTCTTTACGATTGCCAAGGAGGATTGGTCCATGAGGAGCCTCTCTCGGTACTAGAGAATGAGAACTTAAAGGCTAGCTAAGAAAAATGTTAGATTCACTAGACGTCCTTCCTTAATGCATGAACAAGTAACTTTAATGATCAAAGGGGAACATGAGATAACTTACCTTGAATAATGATCTGGACGGATTTCCACACATGGAAGGACTTTACTGTGTTCACCAAGTTAATTTGCAGAGTGGTGAAGGTGGTGAACTTATATGTTTTGAGTTTCATTTTCTCATGCATTTTATTAATGCTTTGTGGGAAAAGGGTCTCATGCATTTCTTTTATKCCTTTATGAGATGCTCRTGCATTTAATTATGYTTTATGAGCTTTTGTAAAAACTCATACATTATTGATGTAAAATGATTAATACTTGTGAGGAAATTAAGACTCGCTTATTTYTCATTGAAATTGTAATTATGGAAATTGGTTTTTATGTGAGAAACCACCTCACACCAATTTTCCATTATTCTCAATGATAGGTTGAGAGAATCAAGGACRTRGATGAAGAGTCTTTGGGTGGTTTYGAGACTTTTCCCTTTGTGTACTTGAAGATAGTTTGAGATCCTACATTCATGGATCTTGTTTTTCCTCTTTTGTAATTAGATCCTATTATTGTGGATCTAGGAGTGAGTGATGAAAATGATATAAGACCTTATGTGATCCCTATATAAGAGAGAAGAGTAATGGAGAATTAATGAGTGGAGTTAGAAATCCATAGTTATACTATTCCTAAGCCTTGAGAGACTTATTCATGTAAGGTATTATCCTTCTTGATGTATGGAGAGGCATGAGTGTGAGCAGTATTCTTGAATCCTCATTGAAGGAGAAGGCATCTCTTATGTAATCACTTATGAGAAGGTCCCAACATCTTTTGAAGAAGGAATGAAAGTGATTTGTATTCCAATTGAAGCGGGTCCGGAGACGTAGCCCAAGAGGGGTGAAATTTGTTACCAACATTGGTTGTCTCCCTCTCTTGTCTTTTCATGTGCCTTATTCCATTTGAGTTCAGGTATGTTATGTATTTTTGTTTACAATAATGGTTAATCATGGATTCATAAGCCCTTTAATCCTTATGAAAATACTTCGTCAGAAAATGATTCTTGATTGAAAACTTGTGTAGAGTAAGTACTCACGTGTTTTCAAATCAAATAAACCCTGGAGCATTTCACACTTCTTTGACCATGTAGTAGCATTTTTCTTCCAAACAACCTCTAAGAAAATTTATCTAACCCTTGAAAATTAACTAGAACAACCACAAGAGAAATATATGCTCAATATACGTCAATAGCCAAGCTTCTCATTAATCTCCAACTGTTTGAAATGGAGGAGTCTTCCTTTTTATAGGTGAAGATCCTCCTAAAATACAACACAAAACCATGTGCTAGCTCAAAACCATTTTCCCGGTAAAACCATGGGAAAGATACAAAAATAATAAAATTCATCCCAAGAATAGGCTAATAAAGTGAGACGTCCCTCTAAAAAGGTCAAAATACAATGATAAGCCATGTGTGTGGATAAACAAAAGAGCCAAGAGAAGTCTACCCATTAAAAATGGTTTCCACATGTAAGGGAGTGGTCCAAGGTGAAGTCAAATGATCTATCACCAAGTCAAATGGTCCAACGTCCACATAGATGCATCCTCCATCCAAGGAATGGTCCAAAAAGTGAAGAAATGTCCTAGAAGATGTTGGCGTCATGTCCAATGTGTGAGTTGTCCAAGTAACGAAACCCTATCAAGAGGCACATATGGGATCAAAAGGGATAGCGCTCCTCAATTAATACCCCAATAAGGATGCCACATCATCAAGGAGTCTAAGTCATCATGTGTAATCACCCTCGTAACTTGCAAACCCTCTCTCCAATGTATTAATTACCCCCACGGGAGAAAATAATGCATGAATATGAAACGAAGTGTCCATCTGAGCAAGGATGAAGCATATAACTGGTCCATATGGTATGTGTGATGACATGGTGTCCCCATCATGGCCTAATGCACTATCACATATCCTAATGCAGTGACATGCATCTCAATGCGGTACATAGATCCCAAGAAAAATGTCACAGATCCCAATGTTTGTAGATATGGCCATAGAAGAATACATGGATCTCAATGCAACATCATAGATCCCAAGGAAGTGTCACGGATCTAGAGGAAAGGTACACATATCCCAATGCACAATACCCACTTGAAGTGATGGGTCTAGCTTCTTAGCAGGCCACTAATTGGTAGCATTTATTGACATCTTTTAACACAACATAACAAAAAAGGGGGTTAGTTTTAGTACTTGCCTAAGTATTACCAAGGAGAACAATATTAACCCTTATGCGTGCATCAAATCCTAAGAAAAACCATATTTCCTAAGTACCTAGGTGAAAGATAGGCAATAATGAGTAATAATGATGGAAGGGAAAGGGGAATGGTTTCATGTGATGTACGTCAAAGTATTAGACATGCATAGGTACTTATTATCCATTTATTTGGTCACTAGTGATCTGTAAATTGTTGTGGACATTCCACTAGACAGTTCATCACAACAGATCTATAAAATACCGAAATATTTATTGTGAAGATTAATTTCCTTTAGATCTTATATTCTTTAATAGTTGGTTTTCTACTTAAAATGTATGAAATATATAAAATGAGAAAAATAGAGAACATAAATAAATACTCACACACCATCCACAAATAAACATAAGATATAACCTGGAAAACCCAATACAGGATGACTCAATAAATAGGTGGTGACAACTTACGGGAATATTAATTTATAGTTGGCACTTGAGAAGTGATGTGGCATTATGAAATGGCATAAGTACGACAATGTAGAAAAAAAACTTATGTGTGGAGACAAAGTAAAATGGGCGTCATAAACTAGGTGTATTACCAAAATACAAATGTATAGTGTATTTCAATATAAATCTCATAGTCTCTATTCACACTATCAATGTAATATAATTCTCGTAGATCCAATGACCATGATGATCAAGCATGCATGTAATGGTAGTTGTAGAATCATCTTAAACAAGCCATAAGTTTTTATATGATGAACTATTATGGATGAATGAGGATCCATTGGAAAGGGTATGAACTATACAACTTGATGGAAGGAGTCTCCACAACAATAAAACCAACTAAGATGAAATTTTAATTGTTCTATGAAAAACCTAGTTGATGCATATATTTTATTACCGATTAATAGACTGAAAATCATGAAGGAAAGGAATATGAATTTAATACAGGTTATAGAGCTACATAGGACATTGCATGGCAACTAGAATAATCATAAAAGGGAAATTTGGAGCTATGGCTAAAAATTAATGAAACGTATTGATTATATGGAGTAAGTACCATTGATCAAATTTGCCTCGATCAAAAACATGAAACTGTAAATTTAAACAAACATCATGTTGTGTCAACCAAAAATAATAATTATTACCATTAAATGCACATGAGAACGAATCAAGAACAAATGGAGTGATTTAGTTGGTCATGTTGTGTCTGTTAGAAAGTAATATATGTGCTTGTTTAACCATAGACAATATAACAATATTGTCACCCAACCATAGGCCGAAGCCACCCCCGAGCACCTTAACCTTGAAAGAGAATGATTATGGAAGCAAATCAATAGCCAACCAAGGCTAATGCACCAAGAAAAGATAACCAACACTGATCAGAAATTCCAACCATAACCAATAGAAAGTCTGGACCTAAAATAGGAATACAAATTGCAGTAGTTGTCGACTGCAACTACTCCCCAGAGTTGCGCACTTGCCTAGTTTCTGCAATGCGCACTTATTCACTACTGAAATTTTGAGTTGTGTGTACAAAATGAGGTCTGGCTACGTGTATTTATATTGTTTTCCTCAGCTATCTGGGCCGGCTTCTCATTCTGGAGGCTAAATACTTAATATTAAATATTTCCTTGAGTTGACTTGTCTTCAAGGGTTAAGCTTAATGCTTTAGGGTTTCTTCTTGTTTCCCGGAATATTCTATTCTCGTCAAGGTTACACGTGGAGGTAAATACCTTCTACAGCTACCATAATATCAACAGTCCCTCCTAGCTAGGGAGGTATTGAAGGCAATGGTCTTGAGCACAAACATACCATTCAACCGATATCATCATCATAGTCATACAGGATATCTCATTATTAGATCACGAGCACCATTATCACTATCATCTAATAGCATCAACTACATCATCTCTTGAAGCCATACTCCATCTGAGTAATCAAGAATAATGTTGAATAAGTCACTCACTCCACAGAGTGATACAAGGACCATTCTTCTAATCCAGACATATGTCCTAGAAGAATGATTGTCCCAATAGAGCTAAAAACAATGCCATGGACTACAGAGACCATTCCTATAGGAATGTCAATCTAGGATTATTTTCTAATCAAGTCGTAGAGATTTGTCTCAACCTATATGCCTTAGAAAATATCAACACAATTGATAGTCTACATGGTAATCAGAACAATGTCATTCAATAGAACACAATTGTGTCTATCCCTAGTAGTACACAACTACAATCCAGTGGTACACTACCACACCAAATAGCACATAGCTACTTAATCAGTGACACATAGTCACAACCAGTGGAACACATCCACCATAGTAGCATACATATATTGTCCAAAGACATACAGTCTCCATAGAAATCGTATCATTTGATATCAACCTGCACAGAAAAAAAAAATATCATGATATAAACTGAGTCATATGGGCCATTCTTCCACTCACATCTATGAGATCTAGAAGAGCATATTCCCTCATAAAGTAAAACATCAGTCGTGAGCTATCTGGACTATTCTTCTCAAGCATAGAAGAATAATTGTCTTGACTTATGAGCCTGGACCATTCACATAACTAGGCCATTCCTCCGGCACTAAACAAAGTGCAACCTAGAGAGAATGAGTCTGCCCTAGGGAATGCATGTCCATGATTGTTGAACCTGGACCATTCACCTAACAGAGCCATTCCTCCGGCACTAAACAAAGTGAAACTTGGAGAGAATGAGTATGCCCTAGGGAATGACTGTCTGGACCATTTCTTAAGGAAATGATTGTCCTGCACCAACCTCCAAAACGGACCATTCTTCAAAAATTCTCACAACTGTGAACTTCGAAAGAATGAATGCCCAGCGAGGCAAACCATTCTACTTGACCACTATTTAGAGTGATTGTCAAGAAGAAATATTGTCCTAGACCATTCCCCCACACTGGCCACAATGGAAATCATTTTCTATGGTACATCAGCAATCTATCGAACCATTTTCATTACGAAAATGACCATCCGATTTGGACCATTTTCCGAACTGGAAAATGCATGTCCGTCAAAAATCTCAAACCACTTTACAAATTGGAAAGGAACTGCTCATCTTGGACCATTTTTCGAACTAAAAAATGACTATCCATAAATCAATAACACATCAGTGCTCCCTCCCAACCTGGGAGTAATCTCTTCCTTTTTCAATAAGGAAGTCGTCTCCACGAGCTCCATCTTGTTTCTTGAGTACGCAAACTTTTTCATCTTGGACAGAGGCTTTACCAAAATGTTTGTTATCTGCTCATCTGCGGAGACATATTGGAGAACCACTTCTCTTTTCTGGACTTCATCACAGAGAATGTAATGTTTGATCTCAATGTACTTCGGTCTATCTGGAACATTGGTTTTCTCTGAAGGCTTCATATAGCTCTGATCATTACAATATAACATGGTTGAATTCAACACTTTTGTTTCCTGCTAGCTCATGACATCGTGGCAAGGTTCAAACTAAAACATATCCAAGTAGCACTTCTTCTGTCATCATGAGAGTGTTTTATGGATTAACAATCTATCATCCTGGACTTCATTCTGATATAATATTTCTGTTATAGAAATTTTTCACCATGCTTTTGTTGTTCATTGGAGGCTATACACCAAGTTTTCTTCTTCCATCTTCATACAAGAGTCTCTTTCTGGTATACCTCAAAACCTTGAGGTTTCTCTACATACACTTCTTTGTTCAATTACTATATTGAGGAGAACAGTCCTTACATTCATCTAATGTAAACTCCAATCCATGGATATTGCAGGCGATATAATGGCTCGGTCAGAGGTATGTCTGGTTACTGGAACAAGCTATCATCATAGTCCTCTCCCTCCATCTAGGAGAACCTTTAGTTCTGGATCTCGCAATGCTTCCATTCATAAGTCTTCCATACATCATTCTTCATAAAAACTTCCATTTCCTCTGCTTGATTGCTTCTAGTGGGTTCAGACCAAGCTGGTAGTCTTGTAATTCTTGATATAATGACTGGTTGTTCTAGATTTTCTTTCTCTCTTGGAATATTCATGTTCTTCCTTTTGTTTCTCTTTAGCTCTTGGGTCCATGGAGTTTTCTATAGATTCCATGCCCTGAAGATTCCAACTTCTTCCTTTCATCATGGGATCATGGATATGGATGGACAACTAGAGATAATTTAAGGCTTCTTTTCAAAGAAAACTTCTTCTAAAGTCAAACTGAACACGTGTTGCTTTTCATGGCTGCTACCATCAATGGGAACATGGATAGATACTTCATATTCCTTGATGGATCATATTATTTAGGATTAGTTCCCTCCTAATCCTTGCTTCATGCATGAATGCATGCTCTTCTTTTGGAATTATATAATCGGCTCCCCCCAACTAAGAGAGTTCGCGCTTCTGTCTGCATCCTTATTGCCTTCTGTAAAGTATCACAAGTCTTTTTCTAGTTTCCTCTTGATTGTTGAATTCTTTCTGTTTTTACTTCTTCCAGGTTTCTTCAAGTTTGATTCTGATTTCATCTTATCTTACAGCTGTTACTTATGTTAACAGCTTCCACATGAATTTTTACCAAGGGTTGTCGATGTACATCTTTTCATGTGTATTGCTTGACTTGTAGTCATTTTGATAGCAATCCTTATTTTGTTATTCTTCCATGGGTATTATTTATATTTGAACATCTTATCTTCTAAGAAATAGATATGCAAGATATGTATAGGAATTATGTAAACATGGTATGTATAGGAATTATGTAAACATGGTATGTATAGGAATTATGAAGAATAGTGTTACCTTGACTTAGAAGAAGAAGTTTGTTTTATCCTGCTTGGCCTTCTTTGAGGGTTCCCTTTCTTCAGCAACTGATGCTTCATGTGTTTCCTTCCTTTTCTTTAACTCGGGACAATGATTCTTGTAGTGACCATATTTTTGACAGTTGAAGCATTGTATTTTTGACATATCTTTCTCTTGATTTGATTTCTTCCTTGAGCCAAACTTCCTTTTATTCCTGAAATTATTGAACCTTGTTGTGAAAGCTTGATCATTGTATTTCTTTTGGGGTTTCTCTTTTGCACTAATCCTTTATTCTTCTTGTGCACAACAAGTCCAAAGTTCTTCAAATGTGGGATACTCCTTTCTTGTATTCATGCTTGAAACAAATGCATCCCATGTCTTGGGAAGGCCATTGAGTACTATATTTACCAGTTCCTTCTCTAAAATGATTTCTTCAATAGATTGTAGTTGATCTCTTAACTGAGATGTTCTCACAAGGTATGATGTTATGTTGTCATCGTCATTCATTTTCATGCCACGGAGCTCATTCTTCAGACTCGTTACTTGTCCAATGTTTCTTATTGAGAAGAGGTTTGTTAGGGCATCATACATCTTCTTAGATGAATCAAGATGGGAGATGTAGGGTATCAAGTGGTATTTTATAGAGTCCACTATGATACTCATGGCATTGATGTCATTGTCTTTGAACTTCTCCATAACTGGAATGTTCTGAGGTTCCTTCTCTTTTCCTTCTTCTAATTGTGGTTCCACGATCTTTCCTTTCATGATATACAACACTTTATTCTTGGAAAGGATGAGGTCAATCCTTTTCTTCCATGCTCTGAAGTTAGAATCCCATTATAACTTTTTTCTGACTTCATACAGTAAGTCATAATTTCTTTGACTTGGTCAACCCTTGATTTTGACCAAAAACTCAAACTTGACGTCTTAGCTTTCTTAGAGTACCATGAGATGTGCTAGGCTAGGGTGCACTAGGCTATCCAGAAATTAGGTCAATCTCTTCACTTAAGGTACCTCAACAAGAGGGTTTGGGTTTTATTGCTGCAACAAAAGCTGGCTGCAACTGCAACTGTGATGGAGCAAATCCTCCCAATTTATCTTCCAATGGTTAGACTGTTCGAAGATAATGTGGGCCCATAACCTGTTAGAAAGTAATAGATGTGCTCATTTAACCATATACAATATAACAATATTGTCACCCAACCATAGGCATAAGCCACCCCCGAGCACCTTAACCTTGAGAGAGAATGGTTCTGGAAGAAAACCAATCGCCAACCAAGGCTAATGCACCAAGCAAAGATAACCAAGACTGATCAGAAATTCCAACCATAATCAATAGAAAGTCTAGGCCGAAACCATGAATACAGATTACAATAGTTTTCGGTTGCATCTACTCCCCAGATTTGCGCAATTACCTAGATTCTGTAGTGCGCACTTCTTCACTGCTGAAATTTCGAGCTGTGTGTACAAAATGAGGTCTGGCTACTTGTATTTATATTTTTCTCCCGAGTTGTCTGGGTCGACTTCTCATTCTGGAGGTTAAATACTTAATATTGAATATTTCCTTGAGTCGACTTGTCTTATAGGGTTAAGTTTAATGCTCTTTCTTCAAGCACAGGGATCTTTTCTAGGTATGCATTTGATAAATATCTCCTCCTAGAATCATGGGAAGAAGAATGACTCCCCCTATGGGTATGTCTCCCCTATATTTTCTACAAGATGAACATTGTGCTACCATATAATGATCCTTGGACCTGTTCATGCATCAAACTCATGACATACCAAGCATGATGAAGCAAAAGATATGTCAACAATGAAATAAAGAATCATGAGAAAAATATCAACCAAGTACATCCTGTACAAAATGTGTGCTCATCATGCACAACACCTATGTACATCAACATCATGAAATGTCCCAAAAGATATCATCCATGGAATGTATCAATCATATGCCTTTATCAACATGTCAACATGTGCATCTAACAATATGCCAACCATGTGCATCCACCAATATTCCAACCATGTGCATCTACAAACATGCCAAACAATGTATCATATCACTCATGATATGTCTCCATCATGAACCAAGTGCCACAATCAGGTATCTCAAACAAATGCCAATTGTTGTGCNCCACAAAATGATGAATCCCATATATGTATGTCAAATCCTCCATAAAACATGTGTCAATCAAACTGCTAGTAGGTGCCTCTTCCAATGTACTAGAAAAGTACCAATCATGCATCAATTATAGATCAACAATGATGTACAAGATGATCACCTCATCAACTCACCAACCATATGTACCAATATGTAGCCCAATCCACATGAAATATGCATGCACCATGATATCAACATATGCTTCCAATAATACATCATAAGATATATCAATGAAACTCAAATATGTACCAGCCATGTACACCAACATATCAACATCAATCCATACTCATGGGTTAGTGTCATGCACTTGAGATTTTATTTTACATAATCCATTAGATGAACACTTAAACCTGCAGGAAATAGTGTCAAAACCTGCAACAAACAATGTCATACGCTGCAACAAAGTGTTATACCATCACATCAAGCTGCAATCCATATGCATAGCCTTTTTCTCAAGGCTTTATGATCTGGATTATTTTCAGCACGAAATGAGATCGGAGATATAATAAAGAAATGCACAGAGATATCGCAGATATTTAATAAGATAACATAAATGTATCATATATGCAATCATAAACATAGATATACAATAATACATGATTTCTATTAATGAAAGAAATGTACAAAGACTGTAAAAATACAGAGTGAAAGACTCGCTAAAATGGTGGCAGCTTATCTCTGAGAAGAGATGTGACGGCTACTCGCATTCACAAGAAGATGATTACAATGAGGCTCTGAAGTCCTTTTTACAATAAAAAGGAATGCCAAAAACCCTAGACATCCAAAAACCTAACCCTAGGAGATGAAGCACCAAAAGTCATGTGGGCCCCATTTGGGTAAGTTAGTACATCAACTTCCCAGGGTCGCAACTTTTGCATACGATCTCCGTTTTAGGCGTATGATAGCTCGTTGGAAATGTATTTCCGAGGATATTCATTTTGGGGGCTCAATTTTTCCTTTGGATATCATTGAGAACATCGATCTCGAAAAACCTTCATTTGGGCCCTCAAAATGGCCTTGAAAGTTAAAACCTGCTAAAAATAGTAAATTGCCAGAAAATTGTTTTGAGCCAATTGGAAAAGGTGAGTGGCCACTGATATCCACTTGGATCAATCCTCCCTCCTGAGGAAGTAATGGTCTCCATTGCATTGAGTTCTTGGGGGAGAGGGAAAATCATTTGTTGCATTTGCATCTTGGTGATTTGCTTGTATTGTTGGAGACGTCACGTTGCTTAGTTTGTGGAAGTTTGTCATGAACCTCCTGAAGCTGAGGTTGTTCAACAAGTCGAGCTACATGAGAGGAAGGTGTGCAAAAGGAATCTTTATGCTTTTCTGCAACCTTTTCGACCTGCTTCTGTTGGATAAAAGGTGCAGGGGGCGAGGCTGTAGTGGTTGCAGTGTCCTTTTGTTCCCCTTTTGAACAGATTGTGAAGAAGTTGAATTTTGCAGTATGAGATACTACCTTGCGACACTTTTTAGGTGGAACAATAGTTGGAACTACCTTTGGTATTATGTAGATATGACCCCCCAAAGTAACAATGACACTATGGGGTCAAGACTCATAAACAACATGGCATCTCCACATATATGGTTGGCCCAAGAGAACATCACAGACATCCAGTGGGGCAACATCACATAATACCTCATCCTTGAAGGGTTGGATTCCATATGACAATCGACATTGTTGGCTGACATGGAGATCTTGTCCTTGTTGAAGCCACCCGATGTTGTATTCTTGCAGGTGTGGTGTTGTCGACAATCCCAACTGTTTGACGACCTCTGTTGAGATGAGGTTTTTCTAGCTTTTGTTGTCAACAATAAAATGCAGTGGGGTCCCCTTCACCCGCATCTATGAATGAAAAAGGTGCTCCCCCTCTTCAAGATCTGTTGGTTCTTCTGGTTGAATTATTGCGGTCATGACAATAGCAGTGGGGTCTGCGTCAATGATCTATCCTTTACCAGTATTTTCAGAATCAGATTATGAATTAGGGTTCGGCTCCTTGTCTTTTATCTTGGCCACCAATGATTTTTTTGAGCAACATTCATCGGTGTTGTGCCAGGGGATTTTGTGGAAATCACACCATTTTCCGATGTCCTTCTTTGTCTTCCCATGACCCTTCTTTTCCTGTGTCTTGGACTGGTTTTTGGAAGACTGTTTGTTAGGGTCCTCTTTGTCATACTTTGGTTGTTGCGGATTTCCAGACCTGAATTCCCATTTTTTCTGGTGCTTAAATTTCTGCTCAATTTTAACAGCATATCGATAAGCAGCACTGAGTGATGAGATGTCCAGAAAATCCATTTCAGTCTGGATGTATCTGTGTAGAACCCCACGGTATTTCAAAACCAAATGTCACTCGGAGTCTTTGATACCCAGCTTGGTGCACAAGGTATGGAAGGTATTGGTGAACTCTAGAACTGCTTGGCCCCTCTCTTGTCGTAGTGTGGTCCATCTCATGTACTGGTCCTCA